>MU782675.1:0-28607 GCA_026770625.1 Nicotiana glauca | reverse complement strand
ATAGCATGCTTCCCCTCCCATGTTGTTAATTACTTGGTATTCGATTTCCGCTGTATATTTATAACTGCACAGGTTTATGTAGTGTCCAGTCTAGCCTCGTCACTACTTCGCCGAGGTTAGGCTAGACACTTACCAGCACATGGGGTCGGTAGTGCTGATACTACACTTTTGTGCATTTTTGCACAGATCCAGGTTTTGAGCAGCAGCAGCAGCAGTAGTTCGGGAGCAGGATTTTATTATCACGAGACTGAGGTAGCCTTGCAGGCGTCCGCAGGCCGGCATCTCTTCTTATGTTTTCATTTTCACTGTTGCCTCTTTGTTTTCGAGACAGACAGCTGTTATATTTCTTTCAGACCCTTGTATTTAGTTTATTCTTAGTGGTTCGTGAGTATATGACACCAAATCTTGGGTAGAGGTTATTGTTGAGTATTCCGCATTTTTATTCAGACTTATAAAAATTAGACTTCCGCAGTTATTGTTGTTATTACTACTGATGCTATAAATTGTCAACAGAATGGTTTTGCTAATGAAAATGGGTAGTGGGTTGGCTTGCCTAGCTACCACGAGTAGGCGCCATCACGATCCCGATGGTGGGAAATCTGGGCCGTGACATGGATCCCTTTTCTTTAAACGAAGGGCTCGACCTCGTGATCTTGGATATCTACTATCGGTATCTGGTCTGCTTCGCACAAGTAGGCCTTTCTATATGGCGAACAATAGCTTGTCTACGTTGGTTGTGCATAGAGACAGGAAAATCCCTAACCCTAGAACACATGATGAACCTCTACTCCCCCAAAATCCTCCGTGGTCGAGTAATAAATTTCAGCACAAATGTGGCCACCACACCCTTCTTACCAGTATGGATGATGACAATGATGATGGATGGATGGATGGAGCAGTTTGTCATCATTGCTACTAGGGATATCATCTCGGTCCCAACTCTATCCTTTCTTGAATCATGAAATTGTTCACGTGAGTTTGTAATTTATTCATCTCTTTCCTTTGTAAAAAGATTATTCCTCATCATTGTTGACCTTCTTACCTTTGTTATTTCAGCTACTCGGTGGAAAACACCAAGGGTTAAGGCCTGCACCAATGGTTTCAGAAGATTCTAGATATTACAATGCCAGAAACTTATTGGTGGAAGGAGATTGCCCTCAAATATGGGTAGAGGGCCAAGAACCACGGTAAACTTAGTCTTTCTACCTTCTATCTTTGTATATACACAAGTAAATTTGCTAACTATGTCTTTTGCTTTATTTAGGACTCCCACAGGGCTCTGTCACCTGCCCCGAGGTCGATGTTTTGGATGATCCTGAGGAGGCCGCGAGATTGTTACCAAGTGCTCTCGCTCGAAGTGGTGCCCTCGGGTCTATTTCCAGTGGGGGAGCTTCCTCTCGGAGTCCCCAGCCAGAGAACAAGCAACTAAAAAGGCAGCATTCTTCCTCGGCTAGAGACAAAAATAAAAAAATACAAAAGGCCACAACTGAGCTGGTCACGGTCACAGTGGTCATTGAAGATAAAGGGGAAGCTAGTGATGAAGGGGCCTACCTTCAAAGAAGACAACGATCTTTATCATCTCAATCAAGTGCTCAACTAGGAGAGCTTAACCCCGACCGAAGGTGAGGTCCGAGAACTTTAGGGTGAAATGGAGATAGTAGAGAAATCCAATTCTCACTTTTTGAACCCTATTGCTATTTCTAGTTCCAGTCGGTCGGAACTCGAGACTCTTGTGCCTTCGGTTGATGAGCAACCAATAATTAGCAGTGCTCCTGTTGCAGTTGCTTCTCAACCTACAACACCAACAATTTCATGCCCTTCTACACCAGCTTTATCTTCACCACCAACATCTGATGTATCTCATTCGCCAGCCACAGATGCCCGACATGAGGGTGCTTCTCCTCCCTAGTCTTCTGACCATAGGAATTTGGTAATTATTCACCCTTTCTCCAGAACCTCGAGGGATGAGGAGTGTCACTGTCTTGATTTTGAAGGGGTGTCATCTGATGTCTAGGCTGGTGGAACTTGTAACCTATCTGAAGTCGCTGGTATCAGAGAATGATAAAAAGAAGATACACTTCCTTTTAGATGGGTGCATGTTTAATAACGCCATTCATAATGCGGTAGCAGTATCGTACTTGCTCTCTAATTGCTTGATTTTTACTTACCTATTGTAACGAGATTTCTAACTTCGATATACCTATTGCAAGACAACTTCCTTACTTTTGAGGGCTTTCAGAGATTGATTCTTGATAAAGGACTTATGTCTGAATGGGATCAGCTATTGGCAAAAAGGAATTAATTTGTTGTATGTCTCCTAGTGCTAGAAGCAAAGGCTGCTAAAGCAGGCGAGCTTGAGGCTTGATTGTAGTAAAGCGAGTAGGAAATGATGGCCCACAGCCAAGAAGTCACTCAGTTACATGCACAACTTCAAGATGGTAAGGCTAAGTGGGATTAGCTTCAAGATGTTATTCTTGTTGCTGTCGAGCGCAAGTCTACCTCCATGAAATAGGTGAATAATTTGGAGGAAGCCTTGAGCTCCAATATCAAGGAGGCTAATGCGGTCAAGGATAAAAGGTTCGGGATGGAGGAGATATTTAAGAAGATCATGGATCAAAACTAGCTTCACCTTTCTATAATCCGTAATCTCGATTATAGCATCATCTCCACAAGATCTGAGAGGGATGGCCTTCATACCGAGGTTGACAAACTTAAGGCAAAGCTCCAACACCAAAGGAATTCCCTCGTATTTGAAAAGACGTACACTATGTATCATATGAGGAGAAAAACTTTGGAGGAGGCCAAAATGGGCATCATTGATATTAATGATTGTATAACCAAGGCCCGAGCACTAGAGTTAATTACTCGAGAATATCTCCTAGCTCAGCTTGACGTAATTGACTCTTCGAGCACCAGTTTTGATCTCGGGAACTTAGGAGCAACTTGAGAATGTGATCAAGGTCCAAACAGACGACTGATCCTCCTACTTTCCCCCAAGGGGAAGGGCGTAGATGCCTCTGTCCCCCCGAGTTCCAGTGGCTATAATATTTAGATTTTTCCTCATTTCTTTTGTTATTTTCCTTTGTACTTTTGTATTTATTCCGTTTGGTTTTTTGATAAAGGAAGAAGATTTTTACTTAAGTATTGCGCAAAGTTTGTGCTTTTTGTGTTGAACCAGATAAGGCTTTAGGTGTATTTTCGTTTGATAGCTTCTTGTTCCGAGAATGAAATCTTCCAGAACCAACCTTTTACTATGAGGGTTTAATAAGAGAGTGGCACAAGCATTTGAAGCTAAAAAAGAGAAATTTCCAATACATGTGGCTAAGTTATACAACTTGTTTCTATGGGGCTTTCTATGTAGTCCCCGGTCCCGATACTGTTCTCGGGTCTCATAGTCCCAATTTTGGTGGCATCATTTTTGTCGTATCCAATACTATTTCCCCTACCCCCTGTGTTTGAATGTGAAGTATGCGAATTAGAACACTGGAGGTCTTGCTTCGCTGGTTGAAACACTTGTGAATGGTTGAATAGTCTTTGGTTCGATGGCAGGCTTTACTTCCTGCTAGGAACATTCCATCGAGCCAAATGTTTCTTCGTATGGTGAGCAGATCCAGCTTTACCAACAATGATTCATTATTTATTTCTTTGTTTGCTCGGGAAAATTGTAAAGTTGGTTCCCTTATTTCCACCGGGATCAGATCTTTCACGTTGTATACGAGAGAGAAGAGCATCTCTCTCGTACTTGATTTTTCCATCGTCTGGTATGCCCATAGCACACCCGATAACTCTTTGGGCTACTTGCCTTTAGCTGCTTCTAACCTCTTTTTGAGATATTGGATAATCACCTTATTGGTATGGTGAGGATGTTATCCTTTTGAATTTTAGGTCCTCAAGAAATTTTGTGACTTTGGAGCCTAAGAACTGTGGTACGTTATTGCAAGAAATTTCCTTCGGTATTTCGAATCAACAAATTATGTGCTCCCACAGGAATTCAATCACTTCACGCTCACTGATCTTTTGGTAAGGACATGCTTCAACCCATTTAGTGAAGTAATCAGTTAAAATTAAAAGTAATCTTACCTTTTTGGGACCCGATGGCTGTAAACCGACTATATTCATCTTCCATTTCGTGAATGGCCATTGGTAAAGTACTGAATGCAAGAGTTTCATCAATTGGTGCACC
This sequence comes from Nicotiana glauca, assembly GCA_026770625.1. Classification (NCBI taxonomy): domain Eukaryota; kingdom Viridiplantae; phylum Streptophyta; class Magnoliopsida; order Solanales; family Solanaceae; genus Nicotiana; species Nicotiana glauca. The sequence goes on along the minus strand of MU782675.1, from coordinate 24,424 downwards.
AATTGTCCATGACGCTGACATTTGTTGCACTTCTGAACAACTGCCTTTGTGTCTTTCTCTATCGGGGGCCAGTAGTATCCTGCTTTAACCAAATTTAGTACTGACAAGTCTGTACCTAAATAGTTCCCAAAAATTCCTTCATGGACCTCTCTCATCACGTAGTCCAACTCCGAGGCTCTTAAACATCAGGACAATGGGACTTGGTAGGATCTCTTATATAATTTCCCCCCTCCCCAATGAGGTAATAGCGAGTCATTTTGGTGCGTAGTTCCCGAGATGCCTTCAGATCTTCAGGCAACTTGACATGCCAAAGATGCTCGATGAACTCATTCCTCCAGTCCCAGACTAGATTGGTTGTATTTACTTCACAATAGCCATCCACATCTAGTACTGAATGCATAAGTTGAATGATAGTGCCGGAGTTATATTTTTCCATCTCTGTGGACGACCCCAAATTGGCCAATGCATCTGCATCCACGTTCTCATCTCTCGGAATATGTGTAATCGACCACTCCCTAGATAGTGCTAGTAATGTTTAAACCTTAATCACATATTATTGCATGTGTTCCTCCGGTGTGTCAAAAATACCATACAACTGGGTTTCTACCAGCTGGGAATCACATTTGATTTCTATAACCTGGGAGCCAAGTCCCTGGGCCAATTCGAGTCCTGCAACCAAAGCCTCAAATTCGACTCCATTGTTAGTTAACGAAATAGTTTTAATGGCCTGCTTCAGTGTTTCCCACGAGGGCGTGCTTAGAACCACCCTGAGCTTGGACCCTTTCCCATTGGAAGCCCCGTCTATGAACAAGGTCCCAATTCGAGATGTCGTGTCCTATATCAGCGCCGCTTCTTTAGCAGCCAGGGGCAATAACCCAGGACTGAAATCGGCCATGAAATCGCCAAAACATGTAATTTAATTGTAGTCCTAGGTTTATATTCAATATTGAATTCACGAATTCTTACTTCCCACTTAGTCAGCCGTCCTAACAACTCAAGCTTGTGAAGAATATTCAAGGGTAAAGTTTCCACAACAACTATTGGGTGGCACCAAAAATAAAGCCTAAGCTTTCGAAAGACGACTATGAGAGCTAAGGCCAACTATTCGAGGTACGGATAGCGAGTCTTTACTATTGACAAAATTTTACTAACATAATAGATAGGAAATTGCGTACCTTCATCTTCTTGGACTAAAACGGCACTTACCACTATTTTTGAGACTGTTAAATATACCAGTAATTGTTCACCTTCCCCCGATTTTGAAAATAGTTGGGATGTTGGGAGCTTGATAGATAACATTTCAGTTCTTTCAAGGCCTGCTGGAATTTTGGAGTCCATTGGAAATTGTTCTTCTTCTTCAAAGTGAGAAGATGTGATGATATTTTTTCGAGGATCGAGAGATAAACTTGCTTAAAGCGGTTAGCCTTCCGGTGAGCCTTTGTACTTCTTTTACACTTGTTGGCTGGTCTAGGATGTCCTCGATGGCTTTGATTCTATCTAGATTTACCTTGACCCCTCTCTGTGAGATGAAGAAACCCAAGAACTTACCGAAGCCAACCCCAAACACACATTTTTTCAGGTTGAGCTTCATATTATGATTCTTCATGATATCGAAGATTTCTTAGAGGGGCTTAAAAAGATCACCTGCATTCAAAGACTTGACCAACATGTTATCTATATACACTTCCACTATTTTACCTATTTTCTTCTTGAACATCTTGTTCACGAGTCTCTAATAAGTGGATTTGGCATTTTTAAGCCCAAAGAGCATCACATTATAACAATATATGCCAAATTTTGTTATGAACAAAAAAAATCCTGATCTTCTGGGTTCATCTTGATTTGATTGTACTTGTAATAGGCATTGAGGAAACTCATTAACGCGTGCTTGGCCGTTGCATCAATTATTTGATCAATGTTTGGCAATGGGAACGAGTCTTTAGAGAACGCCTAATTCAAGTCATTATAGTCTACGTATATTCAAAACATGTTATTCTTTTTTGCAACCACAACTAAATTGGCTAACTATTTGGGATACTTTACCTCCCACATCAAAACGATGTTAAGTAGTCGAGTTAACTCTTCCTTAACAAACATGTTTCTGACCTCGACTATTGGATGTTTCTTTTGCCTTACTAGAGGGAGCTAGGGCTTAGGCTTAGCTTAGGCACGGTCACCTCTAGTAGTATACTTGTCCAATCCGAGTGAGTCCATGCAAAACAGTTAATGTTATCTTTACGAAAATTAATAAAATCTTAACTGAGTTCGGGATTAAGTCTTGTTGCCAAGTTAAACTTCCTTTCCAGGAATTCTTCGAACTAAGACACTTGCTTGAGTTTGTGTTCTGTGGATTTGGTTGTGTATGCCTCTTCCGGTACTTGAAAGTATCTCGGTACCTAGTGGGATTGCGATGACTCCTCGACTTTATCATCTTCACTTGGCACGGGAGCAGGCTTCGGTTCCTATAATTTCTATTTGTTGGGCTCCTTTCTTTTACTGGTGGAAATCAATATTGTGTTCATTTCTCTTGCTGCTGATTGATCTCCTCGTATCTGCTTGATTCCTTTTAGGTTCGAGAATTTCAGTAGTTAGTGATATATTGATAGTATGGCCTTCATGTCATATAAGCATGGCCTTCCACGAATTATGTTGTATCCCATATCAATGTACACCATTTCAAATTAGGTGGTCTTGGTTACCCCTTCAGACTTCGTGGGCAGTACGATCTCCTCTCGGGTTGTTATACTCATCAAGTTGTATTCGGCGAGGAGTTTATTTCCGGAATGATTCTTCTGGTTAAGTTTGCTTACTCCAGTACTCCTCATTGAATGATGTTGTATGAGCTTCTTGCTTCAAACAAAACACGCTTAATATTAAAATCTAAGACATTGAGAGATATTACTAGAACATTATTATGTGGAATGAGAATTCCATCAGCGTCTTCCTCCGTGAAGGGGATATTGTCTTCGGCAACTTCCCGGAGTCTTTTGCTATTAGTCACTAAATCCTTTATCTTCTTGGTTGCTGAGAAGAATGCACCAGTGATTTCATTCCCTCCGAAAATCATGTGATAGTCAATCGGTAAGGATCTTCTTCTATCTTGAAGGTTTCACATTATCTCGACCACGATTGTAATTTTTCTTGACCCGTTCGCTCAAGAACTCCCTGAGATGGACATTTTTTAACAATGTTGCCACATGTTCACGCAGATGCCAGCAATCCCCAGTTCTATGGTTGTGAGTCATGTGATATTCTCACCATAATTTAGGATCCCTCAGGATGGATCTGATCTAATTGGCTTCGGGGATCGTACCTCTTTGATATTCCTCATTGCCGATACCAGCTACAATAAACTGATATTTAAATTATAATCTGATAGCCTGGGATATAAGGAATCTCAGGTCCCTGGTACCTTTTTTTCTTGCAACGATCTATTATTCCGGCCACGGTCAGAACTTCTGTCCTAAACAAACCTTTCTGAGGACCTGAACCCTTTTGTGTTGCGCCCTTCGATTCTCCCATGTGGCATAAAGCGGCCCTTACAAGATCGACGGTCTGTATCTAAATCATGTTTGAACTTATACTATTTCTTGACTCGGTCCCGGCCCTAGGTTGATACCGGGAACCCAAGCTGATCATCCTCTATCCTAATTTTCAACTCAAATAGGTTATGAACATCCGCCCATGTAGTCACTTGAATTCAAGCAGGCTTTCCTTCAGCTTTTAGGAGGCGTCTAAGCTTCTCATATTTAAACCCTTTATGAATGCCTCTGCTGCCCATTCATCTGGTACGACCGGTAGCAACATCCTCTCTTTCTGGAATCTAATCACAAACTCCCGCAAAAATTCAGGCTCACCTTGTGCGATCTTGAATATATCTGCCTTCCTAGCCTGGACCTTTCTAGCCCAGGCATAGGCCTTAATGAACGGATCTTTGAGAATTCCAAAAGAATATATTGAATGCGCGGGTAAGAGTGATACCCTGTCAAGGCTCCCTTTGTAAGGGTTTCTCCAAACTGTTTTAGCAAAACCAACTCGATCTCATGTTGATCCAAATTGCTCCCTTTTACCGCCATTTTATAAGTTGTGATGTGCTCTGAGGATCTGAATTCCTATTGATCCTCTTCGAAATTAACCCCAGATCTATGCTTTGTTTGAACAACAATCAAGTATACTTTTTTCAATCCACACCCTTCAAAACTGGTGATGCGCTCATAATCTAATCCATTCGGGCATGAATTCCTTCGCGTTCTGATCCATCCACTCATTCATTTCCTTCATAAATCTCATGAGCTCGGTTTTAAATGGATCATTACTATTATCATTACCAGATCCGCTATCGATCCCCTGACACCATCGAAATTGCCCTCTTCCCTCAGGGCGTTATTATCAACTCTTTGAGCCGTCTGATTTGCAATAGCGCTGAGAGGAACCGCGCCTCTTCCATTTGCGTTATTAGAACCGCCGTACAATGCTTGCTTTAATTCTGGTGTCTCGTGATCCTGCCTTTAAAGGTTACCAATAATGACTTTCTGTTGCTTTCTTGGGATTCTTACCGTTTTCACAACGTATTCCTCTTCCGCATTATTAGGAATTGGCTCTCATACATGTCGGGGGTACCGTCCGCCATGGACTGGAGTTTTCCCATTTCCCTTGTTGCGGGTGTCACTAATTAAATCATCATGTTGAGGCAAATTTTTCATGCACTTCAACGTTTTGTGCAATGTTGACATCGTTAGGTGCCATTTTCGAATTTTTTCTAAGGAAAAAAAATCAAACAAGTTAGTAGTAAACGTGAGGATCAACTCAATTATGCAAATGTCTAAGACCACGATGTGTGCCAAATTATTTACCCGTAAAATAGACAAACGAACTAATTTGATCCCCAAAAAAAAGGAAGATTAAAAATAAGACGTAGCAATTAAAATGGAAAGAAATGACAATCATGGTTCCGGGAGCGATGCCTCCGAAGACAGAAATAAGAACAATGTAAAACAACAAGTGAAGTTATTTTATTTAGCTTGAGAATGGAATGTTATTGTGATGACCTTGTCATCACTTGTTTTAGAAACAAATTCAGAATTTCAAGGCCTAAAAACCTCCATTTTACCTCACCTTCATTTGTGTGTGTGGTCCGGACATATATCTAGAAAGCCTTCTATGTGAAAAGATGAGAAATAGAATTTTCTAAAGTTAAAAATTTAATTTTTGGTAGACTTTGATCAACATTTTGATAAAATGGACCCGGATCCATGTTTCGACGATCCTGGGAGGTCCGCAGTAAAATATGGGACTTGGGCGTATGCCCGGAAATAAATTTTGAGGTCCCAAGCCTTAGAAATCAATTTTTGAAAGAAATTATTTTGCTGAATTATTTAACAAATGAAAAAAAAATGTTTGAAACCATTATTATCGGGCCCGTAATTTAGTTCCGGAGCCCTGTACAAACTTGTTATAGTATTTGAATGATAACTGTGAAATTTGGTAAAAAATAGAGTCAATTTGATGTGAGTTGGACTTTCGGTGGACGAGTTATGAACTTCAAGTGTTCTTGATAAAAATAATGATTTTTGAGATTTAATTCATGGTTTTACATGTTATTTTGATGATGTGATCGCACGAGTAGGCCTATATGATATTTTTGAGTTAGTATGCATACTTGGTTTGAAGTCCCGAGGGTTCGGGTGAGTTTCGTGTAGGTTCTGGGATGTCTTAGGCTTAAAATATGGATGTTCCAGGCTCAGACAAGTGCAAATCTCTGAACCCAACAGTGCTGACCGCATTGGTCTTGTGCTATCCGCGGTGGAGGCTGTGCGGCCGCACTCGATTTTGTGTGGTCCGCACAGGTTCACTAGTCCGACTTCGGAAACCTATATCTTTTGATATATAAGTAATTTTGAGATGATTTATAAATTAAAGTGTTAGCCCTTCGTGTCTAGTTTCTAGAAAGCTAAAGAAATCACAATTTGGACATTTGTAGAGAAAGTTATGCCCAAATTACTAAGCATGTCAATGTAGTCAACCTTGGAGAGCTCCGCAGCCGAACTCCTTTTTGTGCGGTCCACACAAGGGGTCTGAGAGGGGTATATTTAAACAGTATTTTCAGCTATTTTTTATTTCCCAAAACCTTAAAAATATAAGAGGCGATTTTTCAAACAAACTTTCTTCTCCAAAATATTAGTAAGCGATTTCTAACTCATTTTCTTTACTCCTTAACTTCTTTTTACGAGATTTCATCCTAGAATCTAGGGTTTTCATTGTGGAATTGGGAATTTTGGGTAAAACCAAAGAAAATTAAAATTTGGGGATTTACACCTCAAATTGAGGTCAAATTCCAAAACCAATTATACATTCGGGCTCGGGGGTGAATGGGTAATCTTTGGCTGAATTTTGGGTTTGGACCAAGCGGGTCCGGGATCGATTTTTTACTTATGGGAAAACTTTAGAAAACTTATTTCCATGTATTAGAATTGATTTATTTAGCATTTATTGATATAATTAAGTAACTTATGGCTAGATACGAGCGAGTTGGTGGTGGAATCAAGAGGTAAAACGATAGTTGAGGCAGTTGTTCTCATGGCATCGAGGTAAGTATTTGGTATAACCTTAGCTTGAGGGATTATGAGTTATGTCTTATTTGCTATGTGCTAATTGTGGAGTACGATATATAGGCATGGTGATGAGTATCTATACGTCGGTGTCAAGCATGCCCGTGAGTCTTGTATTGTAATTCTTGTGACTCTGTTGAGGTTTATTGTGCTTTGATATGAGGATTGTCATTATTGTTCCCTTGCTGGGATGTTATTGTCATATTGTTGTTCCATTGCCGGGATGTTGTTATATTATTATTCCCTTGCTGGAATGTTATTGTTATATTATTGTTCCCTTGTCGGGATTCTGTTATGATTGGTATTGAAATAAAAAGGGAACGGGTTGCATGCCTGCAATAGTAACATATAGGAGCGGGTTGCATACCTGCAACGGTAATATACGAAATGGGAGCGGGTTGCATGCTTGCAATGGTAATTATATGAAATGGGAGTGTGTTGCACGCTTGCAATAGTAACATATGAAATGGAAGTGGGTTGCATGCCTGCAACAGTACCATATGAAAAGGGAGTGGGTTGTACGCCTGCAATGGAAATATATGAAATGGGAGCGGGTTGCACGCCTGCAACGGTAATTTATGAAATGGGAGTCGGTTGCACACCTGCAATGGTAATATATAAAATGGGAGTGGGTTGGATGCCTTCAACGGTACAATATGAAATCGGATTGAGTTGCACGCCTGTAACGGTACTATATGAGATGGGATCAAGTTGCACGCGTGCGATGGCATTACATGTGTACTTGTTCTTCTTATTTCCTTATCTTTGCTGGTAGATGATTTACGGCATTCCTTAAATTTCTCTACTGCTGTTTTGTTGTTATCTATTACTCCCCGCAGCATGTTTTCCCCCTAACTTTAATTGTAATTATCTGCTTCTATTTTTGCTATATATGACTTAACTGCACAGGTTTATTTGGTAGTCTAGTCCTAGCCTCATCACTACTCCACCGAGGTTAGGCTAGGCACTTACCAGCACATAAGGTCGGTTGTGCTGATACTACACTCTGCACTCTTTTGTGCCGATCCCAGTGCAGTAGATTACGGACCGCAGTGAGATTGTTGTTTCATGTTCATTAGGCGACCCGAGATAGTCCTGTAGGCGTCTGCAGGCCCCTGCGTCTCCTTCCATCTATTATTCCTGTTTCTTTTGTATTCCCAAAGACAACAACAACAACTACTACCCAGTATAGTCTCTTTAAGTGGGGTCTGAGGAGGGTAATACGTACACAGGCCTTACCCCTACCCGAAAGGGTAGAGAGGCTGTTTCCAATCGACCCTTGGTGAAAAAGAGAAAGAAAAAGAAAAGGAAAAAGAAAAATAAAAGAGCATTAGTGACTCTAGCAGAAATCGCATAAATAATTATCTAAACATATTAAATTAAATGGCATGCAATAATATCAACCAGTAACTACCAAAAGGGGGCACAATACAATACGCAAGACAATGTTGTATTATTTCTTTCAAACCTTTAATCGTAGTACTCTTAAATAGTCTGTGAAGTTGTGACACCAGTCTTGGGTAGATTTTTTATGGAATGGTATTAGAGTGTTATTAAAACTTGAAATTAAATCTTTTGCTTAGTAAATTTTGTTGATTATTAACTATTAGTTCTTAATTGTTTTGGAATTGAAACCGAGTAAATAATTCAGTTAGTTGGCTTGCCTAGCTTTCACTAGTAGGCGCCATCATGACTCCCGAGGGTGTGTAAATCGGGTCGTAACAAGTTGGTATGAGAGTTCTAGGTTACATAGGTCTCACAACTCACAGAAAAGCTTAGTATAGTCTGAAGGATTGGTACCGAGACGTCTGTATTTATCCCCAGAGGCTACAGAGTTAGGAAAAACTTCACATCTATTCTTTTCTATCATGCGATTTTGTTCTCTCAATGCTAAATTGAAACTTATACTCTTGTTATTTCGCGAATGGCGAGGTCACGTATCACTTCTTCAGCCGAGCAGCCACACAGACTGGTGATGGATCAGCTACGTCTTCGGAGGCTTTGTGGAGGTTGAATAGGTTTCACCAAGCTCTTTACTACCACTCTTGGTGGTACATCTTCTAAGGATCCCCAGGATTATTTGGACAGTTGTCATGAGGTTCCCAGGAACATGGGGATAGTGGAGAATAATGGGGTCGACTTTGCTGCTTTTTGTTTGTTTGGATCCGCCAAGGCTTGGTGGAGAGATTATTGTTTGGCTAGACCAGCTGGATCACCAGTTTTGACTTGGTATCAGTTTTCTCATTTATTTTTTGAGAATTTTCTTCCTATCACTCAGAGGGAGAGTTATCGAAGGTAGGTTGAGCATCTGCAGCAGGGTTCTATGATTGTTACTCAGTATGAGACTAGGTTTATTAATTTGGCCCATCATGCTCTACTTATACTTCCCACCGAGAGAGAGAAAGAGAATGAGGAGGTTCATTGAGGGGCTCATTCAGCCTATTTAACTTCAAATGACTAAGGAGACGGTGACTGAGATTTCCTTTAAGGAGACGGCCAATGTGGCCGGGAGAGTTGAGATGGTTTTATAGCAGGGAGGTGGTCAGGGGTCTGACAAGAGGCCTCATCATTCAGGCAGATTCAGTGCCGCCTCATCTGGAGGCAGAGATTCTTCTGGTAGAGGCCATCTTCCTTTGCCTTTATAGCTAGCTAGGGGTGGAGGTAGACGTATTAGAGGTGGAGGTCAAGCCGCTAGAGGTGGAGGTCAAGCCAACAGTGGGCTATCCCAGAGATGTAGTTCCGAGTAGTGGGGCCCAGTCCCGATGTTATGTTCTTCCAGCCAGGCCTGAGTCTAAGGTATATAGTTATCACAGATGTTGTTCTAGTTTGTAGTAGAAATGCTTCAGTTCTATTTGATCTAGGATCTACATACTCCTATGTGTCTACACCAAGGGGTGATTCTATTGTGGTAGATCGTGTTCATCATCCTGGTGCAGTTGTGATTGGGGGCCTTGAGACTCGAGTAGGTTTGTTACTTTTGGATATGGTTGATTTTGATATCATATTGGGGATGGACTGGTTATCACCTTACCACGCTATCTTGGACTGTCATACCAAGACTGTGACCTTAGCCTTGTTAGGGTTGCCTCATCTTGAGAGGAGAAGAACTCCTTGTCATTCTACCAATAATGTTATTTCATGTATAAAGGCTCGATGTATGGTCGAGAAGGGGTGATTGACCTATTTGGTGTATGTTCATGATTTTGTGCCTGTTGTTCGTGAGTTTCCTAAGCTATTTCCTTCAGATCTGCCGGGTATGCCACCCCATATGGATATTGACTTCTGCATTGATTTGGCTCCGGACACTCAACCCATTTCTATTCAGCTGTATCGTATGGCCCCGCCTGAGTTGAAAGAGTTGAAGGAGCAGTTGCAAGACTTGCTTGATAAGGGCTTCATTAGGCCCAGTGTCTCGCCTTGGGGTATGCCGGTGTTTTTAATCAAGAAGAAGGATAGGTCGACATGAATGTGTATAGACTACCGACAGTTGAACAAGGTTACAATCAAGAATAAGTATCTGTTGCCGAGGATCGATGATTTGTTTGACCAGCTTCAGGGTGCCCAAGTGTTTTCTATAATCGACTTGAGATCTGGCTACCATCAGTTTAGGATTAAGGCATTCGATGTCCCTAAGGCAGCTTTCCGCACTCGGTATAGGCATTATGAGTTCTTGGTGATGTCATTCGGATTGACAAATGCCCCAGCAGCTTTTGTGGATTTAATGAACCGAGTGTTCAAGCCTTACTTGGATTTGTTCGTGATAGTCTTCATTGATGATATTTTTATATATTCTTATAGCCGATAGGAGCACGAGCAGTATCTTAGAGTGGTTATTTAGACTCTGAGGGATAGTCAATTGTATGCTAAGTTCTTGAGGTGTGAGATCTGGTCGATTTTAGTCGCATTCCTGGGTCATGTTGTATCAGTAGAGGGTATTCAGGTTAACTCAAAGAAGATTGAGGCAGTCAAGAACTGGCCTAGACCAGCATCAGCTATAGAGATCCGGAGTTTCTTGGGTCTGGTAGGCTACTATCGTCGGTTTGTGAAGGGGTTTTCATCTATTGTAGCCCCGATGACTAGGTTGACCCGGAAGGGTACCTAGCTCAGGTGGTCGGACGAGTGTGAGGTGAGCTTTTAGAAGCTCAAGGCAACTTTGACTACGGTGCCAATGTTGGTTTTGCCCACAAGTTCAGGGCCTTATACGGTTTATTGTGATGCATATTGTATTGGACTTGGTGCGGTGTTGATACTGAATGGAAAGGTCATTGCCTATGCTTTGCGACAGTTGAAGATTCATGAGAAGAATTATCCGATTCATGATTTGGAGTTAGCAGCCATTATTCACGTGTTGAAGATTTGGAAGCATTATCTGTCTGGTGTGGCATGTGAGGTGCTCACAGATCACAAAAGTTTGCACTATTTGTTCAAGCAGAAGGAGCTAAATTTAAGGCAGAGAAGGTGGTTGGATCTATTAAAGGACTATGATATCACCATCTTATATCATCCGGAAAAGGCCAATGTGGTGGTCGATGATTTGAGTAGGAAGTCAGCCAGTATGGGCAGTCTTGTTTATATTCCGGTCGGTGAAAGACCACTTGCCTTGGATATTCAGGCTTTGGCCAATCAGTTAGTGAGGTTGGATGTTTCTGAGCCCAGCCGTGTATTATCTTACATAGTCGCCCGTTCGTCATTATTGGAGTGCATCCGAGATCGGAAGTTTGATAATCCTCATTTGTGTGTCCTTAGTGACACGGTGCAGCATAGAGGTGCCAAGCAGGTTATATTAGGAGATGATGGAGTTTTGAGGCTACTGGGTCGAGTTTGCGTGCCTAATGTGGATGGGCTTTGAGAGTTGATTTTAGAGGAGGCTCATAGTACCCGGTACTTTATTCATCCGGGCGTCGCTAAGATGTATTAGGATTTGCGAAAGCATTATTGGTGGAGAAGAATGAAGAAGGATATCATTGCATATGTGGCTCGGTGTTTGAACTATCAGCAGGTTAAACATGAACATCAAATGCCTGATGGTTTGTTCTAGAAGATTGAGATTTCGGAGGGGAAGTCAAAGCGTATCACTATGGACTTTGTTGTTAGACTCCCACAAAATCAGAGGAAATTCGATGCAGTATGGTTTATTGTTGATAGGCTGACCAAATCAGCACATTTCATTCATGTGGCAGTCTCCTACTTTTCCGAGAGGTTAGTTGAGATCTATATCCGGGTGATTGTTCGCCTTCATGGTGTGCCCGTGTCTATCATTTCGGGCCGAGGTACGTAGTTTACCTCATATTTTTGGAGGACAGTTCAGCGAGAATTGGGCACATGGATTGAGTTGAGCACAAAATTTCATCATCAGACGGACAGGCAATCCGAGCGGACTATTCAAATTTTGAAGGATATGCTTTGAGTTTGTGTCATTGACTTTGGAGGCTCGTGGGAACAGTTTTTGCCTTTAGCAGATTTTTCCTATAACAACAGCTACCAGTCGAGTATCTAGATGGCTCCTAATAAGTCTTTGTATGGTAGGCGATATAGGTCGCGGATTGGATGGTTTGAGCCGGGAGAGGCTCGTTTGTTGGGTATGGATCTAGTACAGGATGCCTTGGACAAGGTCAGGATCATTCAGGATAGGCCTCGTACAGCTCGGTCTATGCAAAAGAGTTATGCCGACCGTAAGGTTCGTGATTTAGCATTCATGGTCGATGAGCGGGTATTGCTTCGGGTGTCGCCTATGAAGGGCGTGATGAGATTTGGGAAGAGGGGCAAGCTTAGCCCTAGGTTTATTGGCCCGTTTGAGATTCTTGATCGAGTGGTAGAGGTGGTTTACAAACTTGCTTTGCCGCCGAGCTTATCAGCCGTACATTCAGTGTTTCATGTGTCCATGCTTTAGAAGTATCACGGTGATCCATTCCAATTGGACAAGGACTTGTCATATGAGGAAGAGCCGATATCTATTCTAGACCGGCATGTTCGTCAGTTGAGGTCAAAGAGTTTCCCTTATGTTCGTGTTCAGTGGAGAGGTTAGCATGCTGAGGCATCGACCTAGGAGTTCGAGTCCGATATGAGGAGCAATTATCCCCATCTTTTTCCCGACTCGGGTACTTCCTTCTTATATCTGTTCGAGGACGAACGGTTGATTTAGAGGTGGAGGATTTGATGACCCAAAAGGTCATCACTTGTTTTAGAAACAAATTTAGTGTTCTGAGGCCTAAAACCCTCCTTTTTACCTCACCGTGATTTGCATGCATGGTCCGGACCTATATCCGAAAAACCTTCTATGTGAAAAGATGAGAAATAGAAATTTCTAGAGTTAAAATTTTGATCTTTGGTTGACTTTGGTTAACATTTTGAGCAAATGGACTCGGATCCGTGTTCTGACGATCTCGGAAGGTCTGCAGTAAAATATGGGACTTGGGCGTACGCCCGGAAATGAATTCCGAGGTCCCAAGCCTTAGAAATTAATTTTTGAAAGAAATTATTTTACTAAATTATTTAATAAATGAAGAAAAGAATTAATGTTTGAAACCATTATTATCGTGCCCGTATTTTGGTTCTGGAGCCCTGTACAAACTTGTTATAGTATTTGAATGATAACTGTGAAATTTAGTGGAAAATGGAGTCTATTTGACATGAGTTGGACTTTCGGTGGAAGAGTTATGAACTTTAAGTGTTCTTGATGAAAATAATGAATTTTGAGGTTTAATTCATGGTTTTACATGTTATTTTGATGATGTGATCACACGAGTAGGTCCATATGATATTTTTGAGTTTGTATGCACACTTGGTTTGAAGTCCCGAGGGCTCGGGTGAGTTTCGTGTAGGTCCTGGGATGTCTTAAGCTTAACATATGGATGTTGCAGGCTCATAGAAGTGCAAATCTCGGAATCCGCCAGTGCTGACCGCATTGGTTTTGTGCTGTCCGCGATAGAGGTTATGTGGCCGCACTCGATTTTTTGTGGTCCGCAGAGGTTCACTCGTCCAACTTTGGAAGCCTATATCTTTCGATATACAAGGAATGTTGAGATGATTTAAAAACAAAAGTTGTAGCCCTTGGTGTCTAGTTTTCAGAAAGCTAAAGAACTCACAATTTGGAAATCTATAGAGAAATTTATGGCCAAAATACTAAAGTATGTCACTGCAGTCAACCTTGGAGAGCTCCGCGGCCGCACTCCTTTTTGTGCGATCCTCGCAGGGGGTCTGAGAGCATGGGCGGATAAAGAGCTAATAGTACGGGTTCCCGTGAACCCAGTAACTTTTGCATAAACCCTGTATTTATATTAAAAATTTATTAAAAATATAAGAATATTTAGCTTGGAACCCAGTTCGTTTGTCCGGTTATCATGTAGATTAACTTGGGATTTTTATAGGAACCCATAAGCTTAAAAGTCTGGATCCGCCTCTGTCTGATCTGTCTGAGAGGGGTATATTTAAATGGTATTTTCAGCTATTTTTTATTTTCCATAACCCTAAAAATATAAGAGGCAATTTTTCAAACAACCTTTCTTCTCCAAAATATTAGTAAGCGATTCCTAACTCATTTTCTTTACTCCTTAATTTCTTTTTACAAGATGTCATCCTAGAATCTAGGATTTTCATGGTGGAATTGAAAATTTTGGGTAAAACCTAAGAACATTGAAATTTGGGGATTTACACCTCAAATTGAGGTCGGATTCCAAAACCAATTATATATTCGAGCTCAGGGGTGAATGAGTAATCGGATTTTGGTCCGAATTTTGGAGTTGGACCGAGCGGGCCCACGGTCGATATTTGACTTTTTGGGAAAAACTTATTTTCATGCATTAGAATTGATTCATTTAGTATTTATTGATATAATTAAGTAACTTGTGGCTAGATACAAGCGAGTTGGTGGTGGAATCAAGAGGTAAAGCGATAGTTGAGGCTTGAGTTGTATTCGTGGCATCGAGGTAGTGTTTGGTCTAACCTTAGCTTGAGGAATTAGGAGTTGTGTCTTATTTACTATGTGCTAATTGTGTAGTACGACGTATAGGCATGGTGACGAGTATCTATACATCGGTGTCAAGCATGCTCGTGAGTCTTGTATTGTAATTGTTGTGACTCTGTTAAAGTTTATTGTGCTTCATATGAGGATTATAATTATTATTCCCTTGCCGGAATGTTGTTATCATATTATTGTTCCCTTGCTGGAATGTTGTTGTTATATTATTGTTCCCTTGTCGGGATGTTATTGTTATATTATTGTTCCCTTGCCGAGATTCTGTTATGATTGGTATTGAAATGAAAAGGGAGAAGGTGCAGCCTGCAACAGTAACATATGAAAAGGGAGCGGGTTGCACGCCTGCAACGGAAATATATGAAATGGGAGCGGGTTGCATGCTTGAAAAGGTAATTATATGAAATGGGAGTATGTTGCATGCTTGCAATAGTAACATATGAAATGGGAGCGGGTTGCACGCCTGCAACAGTAACATATGCAAAGGGAGCGGGTTGCACGCCTGCAACAGAAATATATGAAATGGGAGCGGGTTGTATGCCTGCAACAGTAATTATATAAAATGGGAGAGGGTTGCACGCCTATAACAATAACATATGAAAAGGGAGCATTTTGCATGCCTGCAACGGAAATATATGAAATGGGAATGGGTTGCACGCCTGCAACGGTAATTATATGAAATGGTAGCGAGTTGCACGCCTGCAACAGTAATATATATAATGGGATCGGGTTGCACGCCTTTAATGGTACAATATGAAATCAGATTGAGTTGCACGCCTGCAACGATATTATATGAGAGGATCGGGTTGCATGCGTGCAACGGCATTACATGTGTACTTGTTCTTCTAATTTCCTTATCTTTGCTGGTAGTTGATTTATGGCATTCCTTACATTCTTCTACTGCTATTTTGTTGTTATCTGTTACTCCCCGCAGCATGTTTTCTCCGCCCAACTTTAATTGTAACTATATGCTTCTATTTTTACTGTATATGACATAACTGCACAGGTTTATTTGGTAGTCTAGTCCTAGCCTCGTCACTACTTCGCCGAGGTTAGGTTAGGCTCTTACCAGCACATGGGGTCGGTTGTACTTATAATGCACTCTGCACTCTTTTGTTTAGATCCCAGTGCTGTAGATTATGGACCGCAGTAAGATTGTTGCTTCGCGTTCATTAAGCGACTCGAGATAGTCCTGCAGGTGTCCGCAGGCTTTGGCGTCTCCTTCCATCTATTATTCATGTTTCTTTTGTATTCACAAAGGCAGTGTTGTATTATTTCTTTCAGACCTTTAATTATAGTACTCTTACACAGTCTGTAAAGTTGTGACAACAGTCTTGAGTATATTTGTTATGGAATGGTATTAGCAGTGTTATTAAAATTTGAAATTAAATCTTCCGCTTATTAAATATTTATTGATTATTAAATGTTAGTTCTTAATTGTTAACGGATTTGGAATGAAAAACAGGTAAATAATTCAGTTGGTTGGCTTGCCTACCTTTCACTAGTAGGCGCCATCACGACTCTTGAGGGTGGGTAAATGGGGTCGTGACAGTTGCATATGTTTTGCCAAGAATTTTGTGTGTTTACAATAGTTGTTGAAGCTACGATTTATTACTATACCTAGGGAAACAAGATCCGAGGATCAAGATCCACTTAAATGACAATAAATGGGTCATTGATGCATATGTAACGGCAGGCCATGATGCAAACATTCTCTGCAATGGTTGCCTATTTAATGCTAGGGAATATTCTTCATGGAATGTCATCCGATAACAAACATTTTATCCGCTCACGTTGAGTGAGCTTCCTTCGGGGTCTATCGGATGCCAATTGTAGTTGTTGTTTCTAGTACCAGTTATTGCTCGATTTATCTTTTGCATATCTTCGGATCCACATGTTATGCTATTGTTCGATCATTTAATATACACCAATTTTACTCTTTACACTCATATGTACCCATTTTTTGTTTTCTCCAAACCTGTAATAATACTACCCAAATAAATAGTAATAGATGCGATGAAAATCATATCATCTACTCTAAATCCGAAATTGTTTGTATTTTCATTCGAGTGTCTATTTGTGAACGTGCATTGTTTTTCGAGAAATTTTCATAAAGCACTATATTTTAGTAGTAGCCATCTATAGATATCATTTGCTATATTACGGATTATAGATACCCTTTCTATAGTTATAAGATGTATTTGATGTATTTAAGCTATTGTATTCATGAATACAGTAGCAAAAATAGGCGTGAATATCAGGGAAGTCCAGCTAATCAGTTGTTGTATTCGAGTGTATTCGACTATATTCATGGAGTGAAATATGGGATTACAGCTGGACAGATTATTGTATTTGACTTTATTCACGGCGTGAAATAGGGGTTTTCACTGTTTTTAAAACAGAAAGTGAATCAATTAACATAATAGACTTCTAATATAACTCAACAAACTCAATCATAACACACAAATTTTATATTTTCAGTTATAAAAAAGATTCTCAACCGAAAAAAATCCCAAAAATATAGCAATTTTCATAAAAAATATATAATACATCTGAATACATAAATTATATTATTTAAAAATATATATATGAATATGTTCATGGCGTATAGCAAGACAGTGAATACAATAAAATACAACGGGATACATTGAAATACAATGAGAAAAAAAGATAGTGAATACAATGAAATACATGGAATAAAACGAGGTACATTGAATTATAATGAATACAATGAAATATATGAAAATACAGCGTGATAAGTTGAAAAAATATTAAAATAAATTGACAAAAAATTAAGTTGCTCAGCCCCAAACTCCGTCGTCTTTGTTCAAGAACAAACCCTAATTTCCGGCGAATCCATCGTCGAGCAAAAACCCTGAATCTCACTGTTCACATGCTGTCGTCGATCGGAGGCATAACTTAATCCGTTCTTTAGCTTCCTTTGGCACATAAAAGACATGGCTTTAAGTAAGATTTAGATTTTGTTTGTGAGTTTGAGTGTGGATGTATGACATCCAAGATTCTTATGATTACACACAGGAAATCAAAGATTGTCTTTGCAGGAATACCAAGACATTAGCTCCCCATTTCAGCTTTCTATCTCTTGAGTGAAAGGCTTTCTGGAGAACCATTGGCTTTCAGATTTGCAACTGAAGGGTTTAGGTTTAATAATTCCATATGGAGGAAGAAGAATGGCGATGGTGGGTGAAGGAATTGGAGAGCTCTTTATAAGAAATCTGAGGTAAAAGTTGTATCAAAGTAGAGTGAGAAAGAATATATTGTAACTAAGTAGCGTATTTAGTGGCTTAGGAGTAGGAGGTAACCAAAATAGATATTTTGCTATAAACATTAAAAGATATCTATAGAGTATAATTTTTTTAAATGGTATTTTATTTTATATTATATTTTTATTTTTATTATATTTTTAGAGAGAAGAATGATCGACCAAGGGCAAAGTTATTATTTTAATTGTCATTCATGGGCAGTATAGTAAATTTGACTGCTGGGTATCATAAAAATACTTTGACGTGTCATATGCTCATACAGATCGGATGCATTTTGTTCCAACACATTCAAGATGAGTCTGGAAGCATGAAGTATCCTTCCTTTGATCTCTCGCATTCCATTCCTTCATCTTTTATGAATATTCAGGTGCGTTTTAAAATTTCGGGTTTATTTTTCTTTCGAAATCTGCCCAAACTTTTTATTCAGTTCATTGACTTCCTAATTTCATGGCTAAATTTATGGCTGGTGTTGTTATTATGTTTCTTCGTATTTTCAAAGACTATTTTTCCAGCTCTCTTCATCTTTTCAGCTGGGTGTTGCAATTTTAGCTCTGCTTTTGATTTAATTTTTTTCCACATTTCTTCCCGTTTCTGCATTTTTATTTTTGTTTGACATTTGATGAAAAATTAAGCTTTATTATATCGGTGGGTTGACACTGGATAGTTTGATGAGTATATATTTATTTCTCCTTTCAATCATTTTTGCTATATTAAAGAGTTAAGTTCTTCAAGTAAATCTGGTGCTGGGTTAATTTGTACACCTTCACGCTTGTACCATTTAAAAGGATTACTTATAGCATCTCGCAAATAATTATCTTTTTCATATTCACCATAAAACGTGTAGATAAAGTGCTAAATTCTTCCAATAAACTGGGTGCATCGCTAAATTGTATACCTGCAGACTTGCACCAGTGAAAAATATAGTCTTAGAATTGTGGGTTTTCCACGAATTACTAAAAAGAACAAGAAACAAGATGTTTTAGCTATCACTTCTCTTGGTGTTCGATAAGGTGGTCTAATTTGTATAGCTTGTTTTCTTAATTGAGCAAGAAGTAGAAGAAGAAAAATGTGGTCGAAAGGCATATAGGTGATCAAAAGACATATAGGATTGCAAGTACTAGGTGATTTCTTGTTCTACCAAAGACAACACAAACGACTTTCTGAAATTGGTATAAGATCTCACCAGATATCATTTTTCCTTATGTAATACTTTATGTAAAAAATAGCTTTACTATGGCTTCTTATTAGGCACATTGTTGTGCTTGAGGGTAAAATGTTAAACAAAAATTGACGCCATGTTCTTGTGCTTTAAAAAGAAGACATTCCAATTGTCTCCTAATTTTTGTAGATAAAATACAATTACAGTGTTTAGAGCCATTTTACTTTGTAGATACTTAGTCATGCTTTCTACCTTGCTCTTTGCTTGTTTGCAGGTAAAACTGTCTAGCTGATTGTACTCTTGAAAGCTTAATGATTAGTTTGCTATTGCATTATTGGAGGCATTACTTACAGGTCATTATACGAATTTCTATTGGGATATTTTTCTGCTTTTCTGCATTTTTATTTTTGTCCTGAATTTGATTTTCTTCCCACTATTTAAATATCATATTCTACCTTATTTCATTTTTCTTGTGCTTTTTGGTGGCTAACATACCGTGTGGGATACATGATCTAATTGCGATGTGATAAATTAAATAGTATTAGTCAGGCATTTCGATGGATCTGCCTGAAGTTAGACTTTGATAGTTTTTGTTCTCTAGGTGACACTCTGGTTCTTCGCATAACTCTTTCATTTGACAGCACGCTAAATAAGAGATTTTTACTATTGCATTTTAGGTAATTTTGGGTCAAACTCCTGGTTACGGTTCACTAAAAAATTATAAATCTTGAAGGCAATTATCAAATTATTCTTCTCCGCGCAAGTGGCGAGCCTTTTTTAGTGAGTAGCCTGCCACTAAATCTAAGTATCTACCAAAGATGGATTATTGCAACTACCGGGTTAAGCCTAAAGGAAGAGAAGAAGAAATAATATTCATGAGATGAAGGTACAATGAAGTACACCGGGAAATTAACATAATATGCTACTCTTTCAAGAGGATTTTCATTTGTTCAAGTCAAGATATTAAAAAATATGTACAAGACCTTATGCAGACTCCTTTAAATTGAAATATGATTAACTAAAGTTAAGAGTTACCATATCAAAAAAGAAAAATATATACTGACGCAAAAGTGATGCCAAAAACAAGCTGAATGTTTGAAAAAGAAAAATACATATTTCCTAGGCCGAATGTATTTCAAGCATGTGATGTTCTTTCAGATAGAATGATACAAAATAGTCATTAATATTAATTAGCTGATCAAACATTAGAAGTTAATAGATTAACTTCTAATTGAAAGGTCCAGATAAGCACCATTTCTAGCGAACTATATCTTGAAAGAGATTATATATCTGATTGTATAAGCTCTCGAATATTTTATCACATCTAAACAGTTTTCATCTTTCTATTTTGATAGATACTGATTAGTTATAAAAGAGAGTTGAAATGAGTCCCATGGTTGAGATATGTATTGTGTCAATTTTTATTTTGTTTCTTTGCTTTGTGCATACTACTACTATACTACTACTGTTCATGTCTCTAAGTTATGATGCTATTTTTTGGTACATTATAAATTCATGAACAGCTTAAGTGTAGCCAATAAGTGCTGATTGTAACTTCATTCATTTATGCAAACAAAAATAAAAAAAAATTAAAGAGCAAAGTAACTGATGAGCTGAACTTATCCTAAATGTCTCCATTTAATTCAGAATTGAACGTGAGATGTGAAGGTATTTCTCTTTGCTATGTGGTTATGATATGATTTGAATAGTCAATATATCTCAATTTCATATGATATGCTAGATATTTTGATGACAAAAAATAGAGTTATCTTTTGTTGGCGAGCTGGTTGTATGCACGGTGGGTGACAAATTTTGTTGCATTACATCTTTATAACAACTTTTAGATAGTGCTTGTTTAATCCCATTTGGTTTTGTATTTTTTTTGGTTGCTATTTGATATTTCTAGGTGGTTGTCTAAAGCGATTCGCTTTATATGCAAATAACATGTTTATATAAGCTTCATTACTGAATCAACATTAAAGAATATGTTAGCTCGTTGTTCCTTGGCCTATTGTAGATCATTACAGCTAATAAATAGTTGAACTCAAGTGGGTTGATTTGCTCAGCTTACGATAGGATAAATTTATCTGCGTTGAACTGCTGATAGTAACAGACGACAAAAGAAGGTAGCATATAAGAAGAACAGCGTGTTGTTGTATTTTGGTGTTATAATTGATGCTTATCCATTTTTAGTTCATTAGATGCCATACCAGGAAAAAGAATGCAAATTCTATTTTTTTCTACTTACGGGTCGAAAAGTTTAGTTTAACAATTTTTTTAAGGTATTTCACAGTATGTTAGGGCCCGTGCAGCCATGCCCCATCTAGTATTTAAAATAAATAAAGTGTTAACATTTGTCGTAGAAGGTAAAAATTCCTTGTTTTTCCTATCTTCACACCCAACACATATGGGCCAGGAGGTTAGGGGTGAACAGGAAAGTAAGGTTATTTGTCTTCTCATTCAAGTAATTGATGAGATTGTTGGTGAGCTTTCTTCCCGCGTCATCTGTTCATCAATTCATTGTCCCATCTTATTCCAGTAATTGTCAGTCTATATCATACAGTACCAATTTTCAATACTTTTGCTATATTCAAACAAGAAATCGTGAAACGATAGATTCAACACTGTAAGGTGTGGTTTGGTAGGATTCATTAGGAAAAATAATGTATGCATTAACTTTGTGTATTAGTAATACTTTGTTTGGTACACTTTTTGAACTTATATATTAGTTATACACCATGTTTGGTATTATCCTATGCATAACTAATGCATAAGAAACTATGGCATTAACAATGCAATGGATTTTAATGCATGTATTAACTTAGTTAAAGACAAAATTATCCTTCAAAATTTATGCTTGATTAAAATATGTTATTATATTAAAGCAAGTTTGAAATAATCCAAGAAAGTGATAAATAAAATTATATCCCTAGTAAATAAATAAATACTTAGCATATTTTCTTTTTTATAAATAAATGCTAAGTTCTACACTACAATATACGGAGACAAATTAAATAATTTTTTAAAAAAATTTTATATAAAAACATTCCTCAACATATGTTTTTTAAAAAGATAAAGTAATGGACCGATTATGAGGGTATTTTTGTAAACAAATAATTCTTTTAGAAATTTTGCAATACTTTAATACATCAAACCAAACAATGGATAAGAAATATCTCAGCATAACTAATGCAAGCATTACTAATACTAGCATTACTAATACATCATATTCAGCATTATTTTT
Organism: Nicotiana glauca; assembly: GCA_026770625.1. Taxonomy (NCBI): domain Eukaryota; kingdom Viridiplantae; phylum Streptophyta; class Magnoliopsida; order Solanales; family Solanaceae; genus Nicotiana; species Nicotiana glauca. The sequence goes on along the minus strand of MU782675.1, from coordinate 2,157 downwards.
ATACACTCTACCAAACGACCCCTAAGTATATTATAAGCCACGGGTTCTATAGGCTACAAATTCGAGTTGTGGAATCAGCCAGTGATATTTTTATTATGGTAGGCTGCCTAATTCATATTCTCTTAATATACAATCATTTTCATTTTCAGATTCTTACGTGAATATGAGATGCTTCATGCACCAAACTATTCTTTTTAACTCAATCAAAATCTCTCCGTTTCCCCAAGATATATCTTTTTCTTGTAGTACTCCCCCGGACAAAAATAAGTAATATTTTGGTTTTTTTCTTTTGGTCCAAAATAAGTAATTTTTTTAGATTTCAAGAATAAATTAATTATTTTTTTTCTATATTGTTTATGGAGTAAATAGTGTTGGAATATGTGTTAGGAATATTTATGTGAGATAGTAAAGGTTAATATGGTCAATTTTATTGCTAATTAATGTTAAAAGGTGAATTTCTTAATCTGTGTGAAAACACTTAAAAAAAATTATTTATTTTGAAACGGAGGGAATATTTCTAAACATCAGATAGTTTTAAATTATGATTATCAATAGATACAACAATTTAACCAGACAACATAGGCAGATCTATCTATGTAGTGGAAAGGAGGTAGTATGCCACCCGGACGCTCGGGTAAATTTTCTTATATTTTTCTGGTATTCCACGAAAATATAGTATGAGTGATTGGCACCCAATTTTCATACGATGGTGAAGGCCAACTAATTGCAATTGAGTTTGCTCCTTCCTCTTGGACTTGTAGTTTTTTTTTTCTTTCTTTCTTTTTACTTTTTCTTAAGTTCTTTCATTTTATTCATCTTTATTTTCTCTCTTGTACAACCCTATTTTTATTATTTAGTTAAATTATATATTTGTATTGTTTTCTTTTTCTAGATTTCAAACTTTTTCTGTGAATATGATTTTAATTATTTTAATTTTTTATCCATCTAATTTTAAAGAATGAAATATTTTCAATTTGGTTATTGCGTATTATTTATGCATAAAATATTTTGTAAAATTAATTTAAAATGAAACGAATAAACTAATTCAAAACAGAGCAAACCTGACATTGTACGCCCTAATTCAATTTTCTCGATTAATGGTAAATTTATATCAAATATAGTGGTACCCGTATCCCTCAAATCCTAGATCCATTTTTATGACACATAAATGCTGAACAAGCCTATAAGGTGTGGGCTCAGTGAAACCCAATCGGTTTTGCTTAAACGTTATAGTTGTACTAGAAATTCATTAAATATGAAAAAAAAAAAAAAAAAAGCAAATCTAGTAACTAAGACAGGCAGTAGATTTTTGGTAAATTTAGAATTCGTAAACTCAAATCCTGGTTTTGCCTATTCTGACACAAACATCAAGTACTTTTGAATTATGATTGTCAATTGGTACACTTTAAAATTCGAAAAAAATAGGTACTTTAAAATATTTTCACTTTTTTAGAAATGGCCACAAAATTTTCAATTTTTATTTTATGATAAATTGTGAAATTTTTTAAAAATTAAAAAACTCTAAAAAAAATATTATATTCATGTCCAAACACAAATCTAATTTTTAAATATTATTTTTATTTAAAAAATAATTTCGATATTTTTCCGACATTTTACAATTCTTATGTCCAAACGCTCACTAAGTCCACTAACCTACGCCAAAAGATATCATAAAAGGATACTTTAGTAAATTGATTATTCTTTCTTTGGGTCTTTGGCTAGTGTCCAATCACAATTAATCAAGGTGTCCAATCAAAATTAATCAAACTAGATGAGCTTGTTGCCATTCAATTGCGAATAGACTTTGAACGAAACTAGAATTTTGCAGCTTCTTTTTAAAGTAATGTTAAATTTGCTACAATAAGATTTTTAATGTATTCAAATGCCACCTGTCAGCATACGGCCAAATTGTATTGACATTAAACACTATGATTATTACCTACTACTCCGTTTGTTTCATATTGTTTGAACTAGTTTGATTCGGCACGGAGTTTAAGAAAAAAGAAAAAAACTTTTAAAAATTGTGGTCTTAAAAGCTTAAGGGGTAAAAGATTTGTGAGGCCATATCATTTGTGTGGCTATTGTCACACCTCCTTTTGGCGCGCCGCGAGGGCGCGAGAGAGTTTTTCCAATTAAAGGACAATCGAAACGGGATTT
>MU782673.1:53271-86290 GCA_026770625.1 Nicotiana glauca | reverse complement strand
AAGGATAATTCCTTATTGGATTTGTGTTAACTAACATATGGAATGAACTAACGCATGTGGATATGGGTTGTAACATTGGCCATCCCCGGATCATACAAAATGGTAATGTCATAATCCTTGAGCAACTCAAGCCACCTCCACTGCCTCAAATTAAGATCCTTCTGTTTGAACAAATGTTGAACGCCGCGATGATCAGTATATACCTCACAAGATACGCCATATAGGTAGTGCCTCCAAATCTTCAAATCATGGACTATGGTAGCCAACTCCAAATCATGTACATGGTAGTTCTTCTCATGAGGCTTCAAGTGACGAGAAGCATAAGCAATAACTCTACCCTCCTACATCAATATACATTCGATCCCAACTCTCGAAGCATCACAATACATGGTGCAAGGACCTGAAGCTGATGCCAACACTAACACTGGAGCTGTGGTCAAAGCTGTCTTGAGCTTCTGAAAGCTCTCCTCGCACTCGTCTGACCAAAAAAATGGAGCATTCTTCTGTATCAACCTTGTCAAGGACGAAGCAATAGATGAAAAACCCTGAACGAACATGCGATAATAACCCGCCAAACCATGGAAACTCTGAATCTCAGTGGCTGAGGACGGCCTAGGCCAACTCTACACCGCCTCAATCTTCTTTGGATCAACCTGAATACCATCACTGGACACCACGTGTCCCAGAAAAGCCACAGAACTAAGCCAGAACTCACACTTGGAGAACTTTGCATAGAGCTTCTCCTCTCTCAGTCTCTACAACACCACTCTCAAATGCTTCGCGCGCTCCTCCTGGCTACGTGAGTACATCAGGATATCATCAATAAACACAATCACAAATGAATCCAGATACGGTCGAAATATCATGAAGTGCATGAACGCGGCTGGGGCATTAGTCAACCCGAATGACATAACTAGAAACTTATAGTGCCCATATCTCCTTTTGAAAGCCTTCTTTATAATGTCTGATTCCCTAATCTTCAACTGGTGATAGCCTGAATGGAGATCAATCTTAGAGAATACCCTTGCCCCCTGAAGCTGTTCAAACAAATCCTCAATACGGGGTAGTGGATACTTGTTCTTCATTGTCACCTTGTTCAACTGTCTGTAGTCAATTCACATTCTCATCGTGCCATCCTTCTTCTTCACAAGTAAGACCGGTGCACCCCATGGTGACACACTCGGGCGAATGAACCCCTTATCTAGGAGTTCCTAAAGCTGCTCCTTCAATTCCTTTAACTCAGCTGGTGCCATACGATAAGGAGGAATAGAGATAGGCTGAGTGCCCGGCACCAGGTCAATACCGAAATCAATGTCCCTGTCCGGCGGCATGCCCGGCAGGTCTGCTGGAAACACATCAGGGAAATCCCTCACAATAGGAACTGAATCAAGACTAGGAGTCTTAGCTCCGACATCCCTTACAAAAGCCAAATACGATAAACAACCCTTACTAATCATCTGCTGGGCCTTTAAGAAAGAAATCACCCTGCTGGTCACATAATCAGTCATACCTCGATCCTCGGAACACCCGGAATAGCCAACGTAACTATCTTGGCATGACAATCCAGAATAGCATGGTATGGGGATAGCCAATCTATACACAGAATCACATCAAAATCTACCATGCCCAACAATAACAAGTCAACTCGAGTCTCCAAACCCCCAATAGTCACCAGACATGATCGATATACATGATCCACAATAATAGTATCACCCACCGGGGTAGATACGTGCACAGGCAGGCAAGACAACCACGGTTCGAACCCAAATGATGAGTAAAATATGAAGATACAAAGGAATAGGTAGATTTGGGATCAAACAAAATAGAGGCATCCCTGTGGCAGACTGAGATAATATATGTGATAACAACATCGGATGCAATGACGTCCCTCATGTTTGGAAGAGCATAGAATCGAGCCTGACCACTGCTAGATCGATCTCCATCCCTAGGGCAGCCCCTAGTTGTCTGACCCCCACCCCTATCTGACTGGGATGGTGCTGAAGTAGATGGAGTAGAAGAGAAGGGCTGATCCCTCTACTGAGATCGACCACCACGAAGCGGAGGACACTGTCTCCTCATGTGACCAAACTCACCGCACTCGTAGCATTGACCCGGAGCTGGAGAAGGGGACTGAAGGGAACCCCTTGCTGCAGAGGAATCCTGGGCTGAAGAAACAGGAGTAGAGCTCTAAGCTGAAAGGGCGCTAAGTGAACACTGACCCTGCTGATAACCCTGACAACCACAGCCTAAAGAAGCCCCACTGGACTCTATACGACCTGACTAAGGAGGTCTGAAAGAACGACCTCCGCTGCGCTGGAACTGGCCCCTAGATGGAGCACCATTGAAGCTACCTGAACCTCGAGGCCTTTTGTCCTCCCTCTCCTCACGCTCCCGACGGCGATCTGTCTCAATTTGTTGAGCCATATCAACTACCTCCTCAAACGAGGTGGCCACAACCCTCTCTCTAGTTATCAAAATGCGGACTGGATAGTTAAGACCATCCACAAACCTCCTAATCTTCTCCCGATCTGTCGGGATCATCCAAGTAGCATGCCGAGCTAGTTGCGTAAATCTCAACTCATACTGAGTCACAATCATGTCTCCTTGAACCAACCACTCAAACTGACGACGCAGCTCCTCTCTGCGTGACTGCGGTACATACTTCTCCAGAAAGAGAGTGGAGAACTATTGGCAAGTAAGGGGCGCTGCTCCAACATGCCTACGCCTCTCAAACTCCTCCCACCATGTAAATGCAGGCCCTGAGAACTGGAAGGTAGTAAAAGCCACTCCACTCGACTCCAAAATCCCTGCAGTGCGATGCATACGCTGACACTTGTCTAGAAATCCCTAGGCATCCTCGCCCTCAGTACCACTAAACGTCGGAGGCTGGAGCATACCGAACCATTCCAGTCGACGCTGCTCGTCGTCTGGCATAGCTAGACCCACAAAGTCTGGAGCTGGTGCAACTGGTGTAACTGGTTGAGCTGGGGCTACTCCCGGTGTCTGCAATCCCTGAACACCCTGCTCGGGTGTACGAGCAGCGGGGGTCTGCTGACCACCCCCGGTCTGAGAAGTAGCTACTTTAGTGGTGGCTGAGACTGGCGGAGCCAGGCTAGTGCAGACAGATAAGATCTGAGCTAAAGCCTCCTGAAGACCAGGAATCACAATGGGCACTGTCGGTGCCTGAACAGGTGCTGCTGGAGCATCTACAGCTGGAGGCTGGTCCGAAACCAGGGCAGCTGGTGGATCTGTAGGTGCTGCTCTCACTGGACTGCCTCGACCACGACCACGACCACAGCCTCTAACGGGTGGCAATGGTGGTCGTCCGTCACGTCCGGTGGCACGGGTTCTCGCCATCTGTGAGAGAATAGAATACAAAAATTTAGGTCTCAGAACAACAAAACCGCATGACAAGAGTTTCAAGAATATGAAGTGTTTCCTAAGGGTTATGCAGCCTCTCGAGGATAAATACAGACGCCTCCGTACGATCCGTGAGACTCTACTAACCGGCTCATGACTCATGATGCGTAGTAACCTAGGCTCTGATAGAAACTTCTCACAACCCCAATCCCGGTCGTGATGGCGCCCAACACAAATACTATGCAAGCCCAACCATATAGCGCTCACAACTCAACCACACAACCCATTTCTAGTTTATAGCATTAAATATTCAAATAATATAGTTCTAACCAGTGATAATAGACAGAAATAGTACGGAAATCATAACAACTGCCAATAAAACTCCTAAAGACCTAGGGTCATGAGTCTAGAGCCTCTAAGATAACAAAATAATAAATCCTCAGTAATACTGATCTTCAAAAATGCAAAAATAATAAAGGGATAGGGGAGGAGCCGGGTCCTGCCAACGTCAGGCAGCTACCTCAACAACTCCTGAGAAGCTCTGAAGCAGCAAATAGCTCAACTATGCTCCCGAGCCACCTGAATATGCACACATGGTGCAGGGAGTAAAGTGAGTACTTCCAACTCAGTGGTAATAGACATATATAATGACTGAAAGTATGAAATCCCGAAAATACCACAATGTAAAGCTAACACTAACAATTTAGCATAGTTAACGGTGAAATGGCAGTAAAACAGAAACAACTAGATTAGATAAACATCAAAACATGAATGCAATGCAATGCACATGACCGCTGCGGCGTACAACCCGATACATTTGGGTACCCGCGCTCACTATAGGGGTTTAGACTCCGGAGGGGCTCCTACAGCCCAAGCGCAATATCATTGTAGCACTCGCTGCGGCGTGCAGCTCGTTCCACACTCAGTCCAGATATATGCATATAAGCCACACAGGCACAGTAAAGTTTATCATTTTTAGTTCCAATTATTAGGAATTATAGATTAAGTGTTTAAAACCTTAGAAATTTACTAATCATTTCGAGGCAGTGTTTAGCTCCGGACTGATATCATGAAAACATGCTAAGCCTCATGAAAACAGTGATAATAATCCCTAAGGGATCCAAATAATCGGCACGCAGCCCAAATATACTCATAACAATCCAAGTAAGATGTTTACTAATCAGTCTATAGTCCAAAGCACAGCTTGGACACCACTTGGGGCGGACTAAGCCTCAAACCCCAATCAAAAACGACCCCGCACTTGTCATGGAGTGCGTGTCTCGCCTCATTATAGCGTCACAGTGTGATAAACCGAGGTTTCAAACCCTCAGGTGATCATCTACATCTATTACTCACCTCAAGCCGGCCATAAGACTAGTTTGCTGTGCCTTTTCCTCTCGAATCCACATCCTCGTGCGTCGAATCTGGTCAAAACCACAACGAATACATTACAATAGGCTAAAGAAACATAACCCAATCGAAAAGACTCGAAAAACACCAAAAATCACGAAGTTGGCAAAACCCGAGCCTCCAAAATCAATTTCGATTGCACTCCCAAGTCACAAATCATCCCCCGAAGCTAACCAAATTACCAGAAGTCACATCCGAGCCCTCTAACTATATAGTCAACTTCCGGTTGACTTTTCCAAAACAAGCTTCCTTCTAAGAGGCTAAGTGCCTCATTTCCAACTAAAACCAATTCAATTCTATCCGATCAACTCAAATACTGATATTGAAACATAGAGCAACATAGTATGGGGAAACGGGGCGGTAATTCACGTGACGATAGGCCGGGTCATCACAAGGACTACGCGAGCTGGTAAAGCTGTTCGAGGGAGACAAAGATGCTGAATCTGGGGAAGGTCCTTTTGGGACCAAGTAGTTAGGAGTCTTTTTATTTTTTTTGATGTAATAAGGCCAATACAACTAGTGACATTTTACTTTCTGTTATTTAGCGTCGTTTTGGATTCGTCTTATTTTTTATCAATAAAATGAGGCATTTAGCATTATAAGTTCTCCGAATTAATTTGTCGCTAGGCCTACCTCGGGCAGAACGAGGCACTCAAATTAGGACGCAATTTATATTCTTGCACAATGTGTTCAAATATCATAATATTTTCTTCTCATAATCTGCACTACCTTATTACCTTTTGTTTTTCTTTTGTTTTTTCCCTTCCTAAAGGTTAGTTCGTGCATTCTGGCACCATCATCATACTCCACAAGATCCAAAGGCCCTCCACCTCCACCTCTTCCTCCGAGTCCTATCCGGAACAAGAACAAAGGTAGAATGGGAGATGCAAGTGCCAGAAAGGAAATTAAAAGAACTGAGATTCCTCAGGGTACCCCGGTTGCTAAGGAAACTGCTGCCCAACTTAAGCAAAAATTATTGAAGTTCTGAGAAGAACTGGATCAGGTTCGGAACTTGGCGAAATTATCATTCTCTCTCACCGCTCCTAATGTTAATTTTCCCAACGACCAAAATCCCGCACCTCCACAGAACACCCCATAACCACAGATACAACCCACTCATGCTCAACACTGCAACACATGCCACACTCCAAACAACACTCCACTACTCATTCCAGAACCACTGAACACCACAAACGACCACCTCCACAACACTCCCATCTACGTGGATACTGTACCCCACTACACTCAACAATTCTCAAATGCACCTAAGTCTGATGACAAAGTCTCTCTTATTAGGAACTTGGCAGCAGAACTCAAGAAGTTGACCAGCCAAGTCTAGGGCGTGGAAGGAAACAAAGGTATCGAGGGGCTGAATTATGAGAACCTCTGCATTCAACCAGATGTTGAACTTCCGGAGGGGTACAAACCTCGTAAGTTCAAAATGTTCGATGGCACGCGAGATCCCAGATTCCACTTGAGGACATATTGCGATAAGCTGGTCAGAGTCGGATGGGATGAGAAGATCCGTATAAAGCTCTTTATGAGAAGTCTGAAGGGGGGTGCTTTTCCTGGTACATCAGCCAGGACCCCAAGAAATGGACAAGCTAGGTAGGTATGGCATCAGATTTCATGGATAGGTTCATATTCAATACGAATAATGCACCGGATGTATTCTACATCCAGAATTTGAAGAAGAAACCTACCGAGACATTCTATGAGTATCGTACTCGTTGGAGATCAGAGGTTGCTAAGGTCAGGCCAGCCTTAGAATAGGAGCAAATGAACCTTTGTTCGGGCTCAGGATCCACAATATTACGAGAGGTTGATGATGATCGAGGGTCTGAAATTCTCTGATCTCATCAAACTAGGAGAAAGAATTGAGGAAGGCATTAAGAATGGTATGATTACTAATCTTGAAGCATTGCAGGCCACCAACAAGGCCTTACAGTCTGGTGGCACATCCAAGAAGAAGGATGTGAGTGCCGTGTTGGTCGCACAGGGAGCCAAATCACCACCAAAATACCGCACTTACCCGTCACCTTCACTTACATATCAGCCTATCCCGAATTATCAAGCACCCGCGCCCTCTTATCAAACTCCACCTCCCGTTTACCAATCGTCTCCACCTCCCACATATCAACCCACCTCACCCAGCTACTCTCAACCTACACCTATCTACCAAGCTTATAATGCTCAACCCTCTCACTACCAATCACCCCCCACTCTCCAAAATTTCCCTAAACCTAGGCCAAGTTTTGACCGCAGACCTCCCAGACAATATACAGCCATCGCCGTACCAATTGACCAGCTGTACGAGAGACTTAAAGTTGTTGGTTACGTCACCCCTATCCCAGCCATAACTCCAGAAAATCCTTCCCAATGGATCAACCCAAACAAAACCTCTGCGTACCATTCTGGTATGAAGGGAAATACCATTGACGAATGCCGTTCATTGAAGGACAAGATTCAAACCCTGATCGATAATAAGGTCATCGTAGCAAAGGAGCCTACTCCTAATGTTTGCAATAACCCTCTGCCTGGACACAAAGGTAGAGATATTCACACGATCGAGATCGAAGATGATTGGGACCTCAAAGGGTCGATAGGGTTGATTGCTGAGGATGATGAGCCAAAGAAACCAGTGGTCACACTTAACCCAATTGTTGTGCAGAATCAGCCCTCCAGGGACGATGAAGTAAACATGTCTATACTTCTCGAATTGAAGCACCTTATTTTGCAAAGGCACCCGGACCAATTGAGGTTGAATTTAGAGTTCCAAAAGCACCTACACCCTTTGAGGTTGCTATGTTACCACCGAGGCTACCTATTCCTATAGCAATGTCAAACATAACACTGTTCCACTCAAATTCCATATCATGGGATTACACAGCCGAAGCTAGGAGGAAAAGGAAGACCAAGACGGGAGAGGCAATTGCTGCACAGGGTATGACCAGAAAAGGGAGGGGTTACACCCCAGAACACCTAGCTGAGTCCAGTAAGCAAGCCTCTGGACGGCCTATTGAAACTGGGCCTGATGATTTTTCGAGGAAAATACAAGCTAAGGAGTGCTCGGTCGTTGAGAAATTGAACAAAACACCAGCGCAGATCTCCATCGTAGCTCTTCTATAGAGCTCTGACGCGCACAAAAATGCCTTGATGAAGATACTGAGTGAAGCTTATGTGCCCAGCAACATAACTGGAGGCGAAATGGCAAATATGGTAGGGTAAGTACTGGAGAGCCACAAAATCACCTTCCACGAAGATGAGCTGCTGCCAGAAGGGCTAAGCCACGACAAGGCACTGCACATCACCGTGCAATGCGGGGATTATTTCATCACTAGAGTCTTGATCGACGGAGGATCCAGCCTCAACATCTGTCCGCTGATAAATCTCAGAACTTTGGGAAAGAGCCCGCACGAGATCAAAGATTGGGCTATCAATGTCAAAGCCTTCGATGGTCCCAAAGGTCTATTATTGGAGAAATCAGCCTATGCTTGCAAATGGGACCAATATGGTTCAACGTTGACTTCCAAGTGATAGACGTACCGGCATCCTACAACTTGCTATTGGGACGACCGTGGATCCATACCGCTGGAGCTGTAGCATTGACCCTGCATCAGGCAGTGAAGTTCGAATGGAATCACCAAGAGGTGATTATTCATGGCGATGGTAGCAACCCCATATATAGTTGCCAGATCATCATAATGATTGGAGGTAGAAGGAGAATAGGCAGAGAAACATACCACCACATTGAAAGGGTCAACACTGTAGACAAGGATAAATGGTGGGATACAAAGATTAAAAGTATCCTGAATTGGTGTGGGTACGAACCTGGAAAGGGACTCGGCAAAAACCTCCAGGGGATCACTAAACCTATCAAACTAAAGAAGCATGACACCGCTTTCGGGTTAGGGTACAATTATACTTGGGAAGATTTCTAGAACTGGTCGCCACCATGGCGTGGCCCATACTATCCACTGGAGAATCCAATACCTCGCCCAAAGTAGAATTTCTAATCGGCAGATACTATATATGGGTCAGAGGAAGATGAAGCATAGGCAGCCATGAAGAATCTATTTTTGGAGGATGATGATATGGACTGCTGTGTTCTTTTCGAGGAGAAAGGGGAGGAAGGACTTTCCATACAAGTTGTGAAACGAGGAGAACGCCTCAGCAATTGGTCAATTAGAACCACCAGGTTCCAGAAAGCTTCGAGGTAGCAAGGCTAAATAAAAGCACCATGCATCTCATTTTACTTTTTACTAGCTAGTTTTCTTTCCGCATTGTCTTTATTTTTGAAAAGAGCTCCGATGTTCCCAACAATTATGAATTTAATCAAAGAATTTTAGTTTGTCATATATCTCGCTCTTATTATTTTCTCTATCATTTACTCTATTTACACAGCATTACTATTACTTACTTTGATGATGAACCAACGATTCTGACTTGCAATGAAACAATGCAACAAACGGATATAGACTCAGAAGAGGATGATATGCCAGAAGAGGTCATCAGAGAGGTTGAGAATTTTGAGAATAGGCTAAGTCTAACTTGGACGAAACTAAGGCCGTTAATCTGGGAGATACAGAAAATGTCAAAGAAACGTGCATCAGTGTTCACCAGTCACCATCAGAAAAGGAAGAGTACACAGAGTTTTTAAAGGAATATGAGGACATATTCGCCTGGTTATATGATGACATGACTGGTCTCAGTACGTCCATTTTAGTTTACAAACTGCCAATAGATCCAACCTGTCCGCCGGTAAAGCAGAAGCTCAGGAAATTCAAACCCAATATGAGTTTGAAAATCAAAAAAGAGGTTACCAAGCAAGTCAAAGCCAAGGTTCTCAGGGTAGTAGAGTATCCGACATGGTTAGCCAACATCATGCCAATACCAAAGAAGGATGGGAAACTTAGAGTTTGTGTCGACTACCGGGATCTTGACCGGGCCAGTCCCAAAAATGACTTCCCCTTGCCAAACATACACATTCTTATCGATAACTGCACCAAGCATGAGTTGCAGTCTTTTGTTAATTGTTTCTCCAGGTATCATCAGATATGGTTGGATGAGGAAGATGCAGAGAAAATGTCTTTCATCACACCGTGGGGAATGTATTGTTACAAAATGACGCCGTTTGGGTTGAAGAATGCTGGCGCCACCTATATGAGAGCCATGAATACTATCTTTCACGACATGATACACAAGGAGATTGAGGTATATATGGACAACGTCATCATCAAATCCAAGAAGGCCACTAATCATATGTAAGATCTGAGAAAGTTCTTCAACAGACTGAGGAGGTACAATCTGAAACTAAATCCCGCCAAGTGTGCATTCGGGGTTCCTGTTGGAAAATTATTGGGTTTCATCATCAGTTGTCGAGGAATAGAATTGGACCCATCAAAGGTCAAAGCCATTCAAGAATTGCCACCACCAAAGAACAAGAAGGATGTGATGAGTTTCCTGGGGAGACTCAACTATATCGGCCGATTCATAGCTCAGTCCACTATCATTTGTGAACCCATCTTTAAAATGTTGAAGAAAGACGCTGCTACTAAATGGACTGATGATTGTCAAAAAGCTTTTGACAGAATCAAGGAATAACTATCAATGCCGCTAGTCTTGGTTCTGCCCGAGCCAGGAAGACCTTTATTGCTTTACCTTACGGTATTGGATGGAGCATTCGGTTGTGTTCTGGGACAACATGATGAAACGGGGAGGAAGGAGCAAGCCATCTACTATCTCAGTAAGAAGTTCACCCCGTACAGGCCCGGTATTCTCTATTAGAGTGCACCTGTTGTGCTCTGACGTGGGTAGCTTAGATATTGAGGCATTATTTCTGTGCCTACACTACTTATCTCATATCAAGAATGGACCCGCTGAAGTATATCTTCCAAAAGCCCATGCCCACCGGCAAGCTCGCCACATGGCAAATCCTACTAGGTGAATTCGACATTGTTTACGTGACTCAGAAGGCAATCAAAGGCCAGGCCATAGTAGATCACCTCACCGAGAATCCCGTTGGTAGAGAATACGAACCTTTGAAAATGTATTTTCCGAATGAAGAGGTGTCCTTCGTAGGAGAAGATATTGCAGAATCTTATGACAGTTGGAGGTTGTTTTTCGACGGAGCTACAAATTTTAAAGGAGTTGGCATAGGAGCAGTCCTAGCATCAGAAACTGGCCAGCATTACCTGGTCTCCGCCAAGCTCAGATTCCCTTGCACCAATAATATGGCCGAATATGAAGCCTGCATCCTGGGACTCAAGATGGCCATTGGCGTGAACATTCAAGAGCTGCTAGTGATCGGGGATTCAGACTTGCTCATACATCAGGTTCGAGAAGAGTGGGCAACTAAGAACTCTAAGATACTCCCCTACTTTCATCACATACAGGAGTTAAGGAAAAGATTCACAAAGACAGAATTTCAGCATGTCCCTAAGGGACAGAACGAGTTTGCTGACGCATTAGCAACTTTATTATCCATGATCCAGCATCCAGACACGAATTTCATTGATCCCATCCCAGTAAAGATTTTTGATCAGCCAACTTATTGTGCTCACATCGAGGAAGAAACAGACGAAAAACCGTGGTTCCATGACATCAAGGAGTACTTGACAACAGGAAAGTATCCAGAACTTGCCAACGCCACTCAGAAGCGCACGCTTCAGAGGTTATCCAACAACTTCTTTCACAGTGGAGGAACAATGTACAGGAGGACTCCCGATTTAGGTTAAGGTGTGTCGAAGCAAAAGAAGCATCCAAACTATTGGACGAAGTGCACACAGGGACTTACGGGCTGCACATGAATGATTTTGTCTTAGAAAAGAAGATACTCCGAGCAGGGTATTTTTGGATAACTATGGAGACAGACTGTATCCAGTATGTTCGCAAATGCCATCGCTGTCAGATACATGCAGATATGATAAAGGTGCCTCTAAATGAGCTTACTGTGACAAGCTCACCGTGGCTATTCGCCGCTTGGGGAATGGATGTTATCGGACCGATCGAGCCTGCCACATCAAATGGGCACAGGTTTATCCTGGTGGCAATTGATTATTTTACCAAATGGGTTGAAGCAGCGTCATACATGGTAGTGACTAAGAAAGTTGTGGCATATTTCGTCTGTGACCGTATTGTTTGCCAATTAAGAATTCCAGAATCAATCATCATCGATAATGGTTCCAATCTCAACAGCGACTTGATGAAAGCAATGTGTGAGACATTCAAGATTAAACATAAGAACTCTATAGCCTACATGCCTCATATGAATGGAGCTGTAGAAGCAGCCAACAAAAATATCAAAAAGATACTAAGAAAGATGATCGAAAGGCATAAACAATGGCTTGAGAAATTATCATTCACCTTACTGGGGTACCATACCACAGTCCGCACCTCAATTGAGGCAACTCCCTACATGCTGGTTTATGGTACAAAGGCGGTCATCCCCTCCGAGGTAGAAATTCCCTCCTTGAGGATCATACACGAAGCAGAGTTGGATGACAAAGAATGGGTAAAAAGTTGCTACGAGCAGTTAGCCCTCATAGATGGGAAAAGGATGAATGCAGTTTGCCACGTTCAGTTATATCAGAACAGAATGTCCAAAGCCTTCAACAAAAGCGTTAAGCCAAGGAAGTTTTCACCAGGGCAGCTGGCATTGAAGAAAATATTCCCACATCAAGATGAAGCCAAGGGGAAATTTTCTCCCAACTGGCAAGGTCCGTACATGGTTCACCGAGTTCTAACCGGCGGAGCCCTTATTCTTGCAGAGTTGGACGGAGAAGTCTGGCCAAAGCCAATCAATTCAGATGGTGAAACGATACTATGTGTAACCACTTATAATTCCCTTTATGATGTAATTTGAACTATGCCTGACCTGATTCCCGTTTAAGAGGGGATACGTAGGCAGCCCTATGGGTTCGGTCACGATGTAATAAAAATTTCATTTCCCCTTGCTATCGGAACTGGGGCAGAATTTTGAGAAGGACCCTCAAAATTCTGAAGTTGATTTTTCAACCGTTCTGGGCTGGACCCTCAAAATTTCGGAGCGAGAGAGGCTGCAATGTCTTGAACCGCGTCACAGTTGTTGGTTCATCTAAAGAAAGATTTTTTTGATTGTATACTTACGTTATATTTACTAAATCATGCATAACTATTGTTTGAATTGCTGCTGTTTAGCGACGCTACCACAATGGTACACAATGCCAGAAGCCAGGGGAAAACGAACTAACCTTTCCCCCTTACAAAACTCACAATTTTTCTTTGGATGCAGGAACTCGACTTACAATATCGCTAAGTATATTTATGTACGCATACTTCTCAGAATCATCATTTATCCGCTATTGCCGTTTGCACACAACATCCCCAGCAGTCATGATATCCTAATCGGTTATCAACTAAGAGATCTTACTACTATTCATCCTTTTACATTCTTGTATTGCATAAGGCTACTCTCCTTCCTTTCAAGACTAAGCCCTGTCTCCATCCTTCATTTCTAAATAAGGCTACTCTTCTGCCTTTTGAGACTAAGCACTGTCTCCATCTGCATTTCTGCATAAGGCTATTCTTCTGTGAGGTTAAGCTCTACCTCCATCTGCATTGCATAAGGCTACCTTTCTGCCTTCCGAGACTAAGCACTGTCTCCATCCTACATTTTCTTGCATTGCATAAGGCTACCTTTCTGCCTTCCCAGACTAAGTACTGTCTCCATCTTGCATTTTCCTGCATTGCATAAGGCTACCTTTCTGCCTTCCGTGACTAAGCACTCTCTCCATCCTGCATTTTCCTGCATTACATAAGGCTACCTTTCTTCCTTCCGAGACTAAGCACTGTCTCCATCCTGCATAAGGCTACCTTTCTGCCTTACGAGACTTAGCACTGTCTCCATCCTGCATTTTTCTTGCATTGCATAAGGCTACCATTCTGCCTTCCGAGACTAAGCACTGTCCCCATCCTGCATTTTTCTTGCATTGAATAAGGCTACCTTTCTGCCTTTCGAGACTATGCACTGTCTCCATCCTGCATGGCTAAAATACCGCCACCTCTATCTGCATCGGCTGAAATACCGTCAGCTTCATTTAAATCTTGCATGGCTAAAACGTCGCCCAATTTTTTTTAATTCCCTCGTATCGGCTGAAATATCGCCATTTATATTTATCCTTCTTTATCGACTGAAAGATCGCCAGTTATATTTATCCTTCTTTATCGGCTGAAAGATCGCCAGTTATATGTAAATCCACATCATCATGTATGCTTTTGCTTTCTGTCGGCTGAAATATCGCCACTTACATTTTCCTACATTGGCTGAAACATCACCAGCTCTTTTTTAAATTCTGTCGGCTGAAATATCACAATTTAGATTTATACTTCACATCGGATGAAATACCGCCAAATCTTGCATTTTATGGGCTGAAATACCGCAAAATCTTGCATTTCATGGGTTGAAATATTGCCAAAACCCTCCTAGGGCATCATCATTCGGAGGTACCATTTTCATAGCCTGAGAACACAAAGCCATGGCCCGAGGACCCCACTTCATATCCTGCACATTATTATTCAAAGACATCATGGCTCGGAGGAACCATTATAGTAGCCCGAGAACATCATTTCATAGCTGCAAATCCCTTATTATGCGCTTCATGGCCCAGGACGTCATGGTCTGAGGATGTCATCCTAACCGTCCAAAGGCAACATTTATGGTCCAACGGGAACTTGCATCACATTTAAATTTATGCACGATATGCACCCGTATTGCTCACTTGTAGGTACACTGGCTAGCAACAACCATCTCAGCAGGAGCGATCCTGCTCCGGTTCCCGTAGCCTATGAGACTTTAAATACCTCTTGTCATCTAAACATCGTGTCCGTCTCTTTCAGATCTCCATCGTCACATTCCGTCAATAGTTCCTGAACTACATATAGCCTGATTACTGTAAAACTAGGGATATGTAGGCAGCTCAGAAACCAGATTTCGGTCAAATCCTTTTCAAATTGCCACTTCCGGTCAAAATTGGCCATCATATCTTTACCCGACAACTCTTTCATTCTTCCCGGGTAAAGAGGGGCAGCTGTTGATACCCAATTTTTCCTAGGTAATTTTATACCCAAAATACTTCTCAAAATAGCATATATGTACATATATGAGCACGCCCGAGAGTTTTGGCATTTTTAATGATTTTAAACCAACTTATTACCTATTTTAATACAACAAAATCCAATAATTATTCCTAAAATTATTATTTTTGGTGAATAACTCATTTTATTCTCATATTTACACCAAGATATAATTAAGGTAATTTTTGCATATTTTTACAAATTTATTTGGCATTCTTAAAGCTAAATTGCATATAATTGCAATTATAGCCTATTTTGTGATTAATAGCATTTCATAATTATAAAATTAGTTCTAGTATTTTTTAAGTTAATATTTATGTAATATTTATTTACTCAGTATTTTTAATTTGCTCTTAAAACCATTATTACCATATTTTATAAAATAAAAAAAGGGAAGAATTGGCTATTTAAAATCTAGCCCCACTTGCATTTTAATTACAGCCCAAATTGGCACCCCAATTCAAACACAATTACCCGACCTAATACCTATTTAACCGACCCAACCCATAACCCTTTTAATTCTGGCCGTTGATTATTTAGATCAACTGCCACCGTCTCCCCTTTCCTTTTTTAATTTCAAACGACCCCTAAACCCTACCACATTCTTTCAGAGACGCTACCTCTAACTCTCTTTTCTATCGAACGCTCTTGAAACCCTAATCACTTTCTGCCGTCTTCAACCCCAAACTCACCGAAATTCATGGTCGCTCAAGCCATGGACGACCTATACTCACCCCCTACTACTCCCACGTGCTTGCTACCTGAAGGTTCGAGGCCAGACTTCGAGGGTCTTCACTCAGACCTTCGTTGATTCGAGGTTTCTAGACATCTCCGACCTTGCTCCGGTGTGTCTTAGCCTCCTGAGCCTGATTCCGACTTTATCGACTCCAGTTCTGATCTTGTTTCTTCTAAGCCATTCTCTTTTCTAGGGTTCTCAGAAACCCTAGCCTATTCGAGGTTCCATTTTTTGTTTATTTGTCTAGATCTATGCTGGATCTATGCTATATTTGATGTTTTAAGTATTTTTCCCAAATCCCCTTTTTAAAAAATCCTTTGATTTCAAATTAGGGTTTCTGAGTCTGTTCGCTAATATTTTGTTCGATTCATTTGCTTATCATCTCTAGGTTTGATTGGTGTTGAAAACCTTAATTTTTGGGATTTGTTTGAGAATCTGAGACTATTTGTTGTTTGTTTCATTTGTTTATCATCTTTTAGTGTTGAAAACCCTAATTTTTTTGGGGTTTATACGAGCTCCTAAAATCGCTAGTGCATTGCATCTGTTTGAAATTGCTACACTTGATTTGAAATTCCTTTGTTTCATCATCCCTTTTCTTTATGTGATTCATTTTTGTTCTGAGTTCTTGCTATCTGTCAAACTCGACTATGTTTTCAGAAAGGTCTTCACTTGACTTTTGCATGCTTCTAATCTTTTTCTCTATTACTAAGTCACTAAAACTTGACCTACGTGACTATCATGCAATGAATGCTTGCTATCTATTAATTCTGTGCTATTACTGGATGCTGTTTCCTCTTGACATAGCATGGCCTCACATGTCTATTACTTGTGTACTTCATTTATATACTGAGTCCCTTCTGTGATTGATTTTCAAACTTATGACTGATTTTCAAAACATTTCCTTGTGAAATTCTTCTTTTACTTGCCTGTTAAGGTTAATAGATTTCTTTCCTTATTTTGCCTTACAGAATCCTTTCCCAAATAAGTATGTTCCTATTCTTGGACTTAATCACTTGCTGTATTGTTTTACTACTCCTTTTATGGCAATAATCAGTCTGCCTCTTAAATTGATTTCCTTCCTTATTTTTTAAAACCTATCACTGCCCATTAACAAGAGATCCCTTAATTAAGGGCAATCATTTGTGTAATTGATTCTGATTAGTGATTGTTTCCATGTCTGTGGCTTATTACCTCACTTTTTACTCGTTTTCCAAAAAACTATAAATAGATGTAATTCTTCTCTTCTAGAGGGGGAACAAGTCATTACTTCTTACTCTCAAATACACTTAGAAAGTTTTAAGCATTCAAGTTCTCTGAACTCACAAGCATAAAGGTTCTCTTTTTATTGTGGCTTGGCTTGAAAGTATGTTGCTTTTCTTTGCTTGCTTTTTCTGCAACTGGTATGTCTCTCTTTGTTTAATTTCTACCTCTCCACTACATGTTTATTCTTTAGCCTTTCCTTTGTTTGTGTTACTGTTCCTATGCTGTAATTTTACTTACTTATATCTATGCTTACATGAATCCCTATCCCTAGTCCTTTTGTATGTTGAGTTATGGTTCAGAAAACAGACAACACTTGACATTGTTGTTCATGTATCTGGACTGGACTCCCTGAGTCCTAAACTCTTTCAATTCCCATTCCCCTTACCCTTTATATGTATCCTGAACTTGAGA
Organism: Nicotiana glauca; assembly: GCA_026770625.1. Lineage (NCBI taxonomy): Eukaryota > Viridiplantae > Streptophyta > Magnoliopsida > Solanales > Solanaceae > Nicotiana > Nicotiana glauca. Next base: position 68,997 of record MU782673.1, on the reverse strand, counting down.
CCTTGGTCTGGAAGTGTCCTAATCACTGTCCAGACCATAGTCTGACCTCCAATAGATCTGTGCTCTTATTTGCCGGCTGAACAGGCTTGGCCAAGGGTGTGCCAGCCTACCTTATGTTTAGGTATGACCACCAGCCTGCCTTGGCACTCCCTGCCCCCCCCTATTGCACTTGCACTCATTCTTAGAACTTAAGTTCTGCCCCACTCTTGTGAGCCTTGCCTTGGGATCCATGAGCTCCCTCTGAACTTGGACATTTGATGGCTGACTCTTCTACACTACACTATAACTCATTCTGATTAATATCTTGGGTGTAAGCACTGCCTGGGGTTCCTGAAACTCCTTGGATCTCTGAAACACTCTAGATAAGAGAAGGATTTGGAAATCTTGATCTCGGAAGTGGTTCAACCTCATACTGCTAGACACTAAGTCTGAATGAGGCTGCTCGAATGTAGCTGATAATTCCTGATGTACCTTTAATTTCAGTCTTATTCTACTGGTCGGTAATAATTTGTGTAAACACATGGGGATTTAGTGAAAAAGGGAGGGGGATTACTTTTATGCACAAAGGGTAGAAAACATGCCTATAGGATTTTATTTCTAATTTGTGCAATTTCACACGTAGAAAGCATGCCTATAGGATTTAACCTCTGATTTCAGCAACTAAGAATATAAACACCATGCCTATAGGGATTTGCATTTCTACATATAATAACGTCATTAGGCAAATAGTTAGGTTTAATAATAAAATGGCATATAGGTATCATTGTTTATAAGGCTTCTATTAGTGTTTGAAAAGGTATAAAAAAGCAGTAACGCATAGAAAGCATGCCTATAGGGATTTCGAACCAGAATTGTCTCACTTGTTTAAAACAGTATCGATTTTACTAAAACAAGCAACTTCCTGCACCCTTTCTAAACTTTTAAAACTTTTTCTCACAATCAAATCAGTGTATTCTTCTAAAACTTACTCTCGTTAACTCTGGTAAACATTTTTCAAATCGGCTTAAAGTCATTTTTTTATACTTATCTGATACAGATCTTCTAATCAGTCTGCAACTCAGTTTTTTTGTTAAAATTGGTAGCTTTTTTTCCTAACCATTCTGCCTCCTGTAACTCATTTTTTTAGTTGTTACACCATTTTTTGTAACAAACCAGTACCCTTTTTTCTGAAACCTATTTTTTTTACTCTGTGATTTTTCTTTATAATTAGTTTGTGTTTTAAGATCAATAGTTCTATCCAACACATAGACAAAGGGTTTATTAATCAACTGGATCAATCTTAGACAACTGCATTCGAGCGAGCCTAATGTGGACTTCCTATCTAAAAATATGTGTTGAACCAGTCTGCTTATCGCTTTAATTTAATTTAAGACCAAACCAATACGTGCAAGACATGCTAAACTCTATGGCTTTATCTGATTCAAGGAGGCTTACTTGATCCCTACTTGCCTATTTGCTTTCCCCTTTACTTGCATTATGTGTTTTGATTGACGCCTTAGTATTTTGTCCTTTGAAAACTATCAAAAGCCCCAAATCCCTTTCCCTTTAGGATTAGTAGTCCCAAACACCTCTAGAACTGATAGGATCGAGACGGGTACTAGCATGCAATAAGCAACGAGATATTCCACACTTTAAATACCTTAACGGGATGGGAAGGGTAGAATATGGATATGATGACCGGTGCACTAATATCATGTGCAACCCTTTTCTGAGGAGTGATTGTTGTATATTGCATTGATGTGATCCATATTATTTACAAACCTAGGACCCCTTTTCCCTTTTTTACTTGTTTTTTTTATTTCTTTCAAACCAACTTCCTGTATTTTTGACTCCTGTTTTTTTTCAAACTCTTAAACTTGTTTGCAATACTATGTGAAAACCATCTTCTTTATTTTCTACTTGTTTTCTTCATTGCTTAAAGTCACAATTGTAACATGGCCGGGACCACACTAGTGGATCTTGAGGGGTGCCTAGCACCTTCCCCTCGAGATAATTTCTAGCCCTTACCCAAACTCTGGTTCTTCATCTCAATTCTTTCTTAAAAGTGTCTTAATGCACTATAATCATTAGGTGGCAACTCTTCAAACTCAAAAAACCCAATTTTCGCAAGGGAATAGAGTTGTCCTCCCGAATGTCGTACACCCGATTTCGAACCCCATTTTGGAAAGAGGCAAAGGATAACGGTTCTTCACTGTAACTTTGTTCAACTGTTAATAATCAATACACATACTTATAGAACCATCCTTCTTCTTCACAAACAAGACAGGAGCACCCCACGATGAAATACTGGGTCGAATAAAACCCTTACCAAGCAATTCCTGCAACTGATCCTTCAACTCCTTTAACTCAGGAGGAGCCATACGATATGGAGGAATGGAAATGGGCTGAGTGCCCGGCAACAGATCAATGCCAAAATCAATGTCTATCGGGCGGCATGCCTGGAAGATCAGCTGGAAACACATCGGGATAATACCGTACCACTGGAAATGAATCAACAGAAGGGGTATTAATACTAACATCTATCACATAAGCTAAATACGCAGCACACCCCTTCTCAACCATACGCTGTGCTTTAAGAAAAGAGATAACTCTACTAGGAGTGTGATATAAAGTACCACTCCACTCAATACGCGAAATACCTGGCATAGCCAGCGTCACGGTCTTGGCGTGACAATTAAGATTAGCAAAATGGGGCGACAACCAGTCCATGCCCAAACTAATGTCAAAATCCACTATACCAAGTAACAATAAGTCCGCTCTAGTCTCAAAACCACGAATAATGACCAAACATGATCGATAAATACGGTCCACAATAAGAAAATCTCCCACAGGAGTAGAAACATAAATAGGGACACTCAAAGAATCCCAAGGCACACCCAAATACGAAGCAAAGTAAGAAGACACAAAAGAATAAGTAGAGCCCGGATCAAATAGGACCGATGCCTCTCTGTGACAAACTAGTATAATACCTGTAATAACGGAGTGGGAGGCAACAGCCTCAGTACGAGTAAGAATAGCATAATATCTGGCCCGGCCCCTCTCTCAAGGGCGACCTCTATCTCCCCGACCTCCACCCCTAGCCGGCTGGGCAGGTGGGGTAGCAGCTGGAGCTGGGATCATAGCCTGAGAACTCTGAGGAGCACGCTGTAGCTGAGCAGTCTGTGAAGATGCACCCCTACCAAGTCTGGGGCAGTCCTTAACCATGTGGCGTGTATCACCACACTCGAAACAAGCTCTAGGAGGATGTGGTGGCTGTGACTGACTAGGGCCAGGTTTGTTGGACTGACCCCTGGAAGCACCCCGCACAGGAGGCGCACTAGAAATTGAAGGTGCATAGTCAGGCTCCTGAGGTGTAGGCGGAGCTGGAGCACTGCTGGCTGCAGGAAGAGCCGAATGAACAGGGCGACCCGCATAACCTCTACCATAATGTCCTGCTGATGGGGTACGGGCACCAGAGTAGCGACCCGACTCTCAAGACCTCTTAGCCTCCCTCTCCCCTCGCTCCCTGGCAAGCATATCCTCAATCCTCCTAGCAATGCTCACTAACTGCTGATGAGGAATATCCATCTACAACTCTCGAGCCATGCTAGATCTGATGGGTGGGATAAGACCCTCAATGAACCTGCTAACTCTCTCCCAAACTATAGCAACCAAAGCTGGTGCATGCCTGGCCAACCTGGTATAATGGATAGCATACTCCGAAACGGTCATAGCACACTTGGGCAAATGCTCAAACTCTGCGTGCCATGCATCCCTGAGACTCTAGGGGACAAACTCCCCCACAAAGATATCCGAGAACTGGGTCCAAGTCAGTGAAGCAGCCTCGACTGGAATGTCTATCTCATAAGTGCACCACCAATCATAGGTAGCTCCTCGAATCTGAAAAGTAGTGAAAGAAACCCCGCTGGACTCCACTATGCCCATAGTGCGAAGGATACGATGAAACTTCTCTTGAAATCCCAAGGCATCATCTAATGCTAATACATTGAACATTGGGGGATCATACATCTTTAACCTCTCAAGTCTCCGCTGCTCGTCCTCTGAAATAGCTGACCCATCCTCGGGATGAACTGGCACTGTAGGCGATACGGGAATAATATCGGGAGCCTACTCAAATTGCACTCACTGCTCAGGAGTGCGGACGGCGGGAGTCTGTACTCCTCCTCCGGCCTAGGATCTGGCTACAGTAAGGGGAAGCAACCTTGCCTGAGCCAAGGTGGTGTACATACTCATGAACTGAGCCAAAGTCTCCTGGAGAGCTAGAGTAGTAGTGGCAGTAGTAGGCGTGCCAGGTGCCCGGGCTCCGGCTGGATCTGCTGGTGGTACCTCGACAGAAGCTCGCGCAGGTGCTCTGGTTGAACCACATGCACGTCCTCGACCTCTCCCCCGGCCCCAACCTCCGACGGCTGCAGTAGGGGCCGCGGGTTCCTGATCATCTCAAGTAGCACGTGTCCTCACCATCTGTGAGTGAATAGAAGACAGAAATTTAGAATTGATGTCAAAATATCACACTAAACGGAATTCAAATGAAATGAAGATTTTTCCTAAATAGTTACATAGCCTCTCGTAGATAAGTACAGACGTCTCCATTCCGGTCAGCGAGACTCTAATAAACCAGCCTGTGTTTCGTGGATCCTATAAACCTAGAGCTCTGATACCAACTTGTCACGATCCTAGTTCACCCTCCATGAACATGTCGTGATGGCATCTAGTTCCTACAACTAGGTAAGCCTAACAATGCAGAAATAACAACCTAACTTGCAAAATAATTAAATAAATTAAACATATGAAAATAATAACTGCATATAAGGCCGCTCGGCCTATACAACTCAAAATAGAATGCGGAAGTCTACAACTCAATCCCAAAACCCAAAAACTCACGTGAAACACAGGCTAAAAGAAATACTATAAATGCTCTAATCTCCAGAATGTCAACATCAAAAGTATGACAGAATCTAAACACTACAGATAGAATAAGGAAGGAGACTCTTCGGTCTGCGGACGCTGCAGATATATCTCGAAGTCTCCGCTAGATCTATCCGCGTCGATGATAGTATGCCTGGGTGGAGAAACCTGTATCTGCACATGAAAAACCTGCGCAGAAGGGGCGTGAGTACACCAAGGCGATACTCAGTAAGTTCCAAGCCTAACTTCAGTTGGGTAGTGACGAGGAAGGTCAGGTCCCTATTGAGGTAAAATATAATAATAAATTAACAATATGAGGGAAATGTCAGTATTAATGAGCACAGTAGTAAGATAAGATGGACCTACGAGGCAATAACAACTACACAAAGAACAAGTAAACACGGAATGTGTACAGCTCAATACCAGTGATAACCATGAGGATCTCCCAGGATACCGTCATATAGTCCTTCTTCTCATCTGTCCAGTGGATCCCCTGGGATACCGTCCTGTAGTACATCACATATATAAATTCGAAGGATCTACCGGAATACCGTCCCATAGTCCAACCATCAATATGCAGGGGTAACTGTCGGGAATCAACCCGCAGTCCCAAAGTAAAAGTGTAAGGGGATCTATCGGGAATCTACCCGCATTCCCAAAGTAAAAATGCAAGGGGATCTATTGGGAATCTAACCCGTAGTCCCAAAGGAAAAGTGCAGGGGGATCTACTGGGAATCGAACCCATAGTCCCAAAGTAAACAAACAAGAGGGGGGTAGCTACCGGAATTCCACATCCGTAGTCCCAATATAAATGCGCAATCACAACCAGAAGATACCCAGAAATGAAGTACAAAAGACAAGCAACAAGTAGTACTGGCCTAGCATGCTGCACGTAGTACAATCAATCCAACTTAAGCAATTAGGCAAGTTAAATCAACTAAAAATGCTTTCCTAATATAGCACATGTTATAATTGCAAGTAGAATAAGACAGATATGAAAGAAACTCAATCTAAATATCTTAAGTAAAAATCTGATTTTTAATAATTGGCTCAAGTACGTGCTTGTCACCTCGCATACAAGGCACTCAAAATACCAAATAACAAATCCTAAGGGGAAAGGTCCCCTACACAAGATTAGACATGCCACTTACCTCGAACCGGTATAGAAATCAACCAGAAACCATGCCTTTGCCACGAGTATCCGACTCGAAATGACACAAATCTATTCAATTCAATCACATATCGTAAATAACATTGCAAACAACTAATTTCACTATTAAATTCAAAGCTATGACGTGAAATTAGGTAAAATAACCAAAATGCCCTTCAAGCTAACGTCTTGGAATCAAATAATTTTTACATTTTCAGAACCTCCATACTCTCATGAGTCTAACCATATAAAAATCTCCCAAATCGGAGTAAAACACCCACTCAAAACTCAATAGTTTAGCCTATGAAGTTTTACCCAATTTTTCCCAAATTTTGATCCTCAATTCGAATTTAAAGGATGGATTTAACTATGTATTGATGGAATATAACTAAAAAGGATTAAGAAAATGTTACCCAATGATATTCTCTTCAAAACGCACTCAGAATTGCCCTTTATCGAGCTCCAAATTGATTTTTCTAACTTTTGAAACTAAGCCCTCGAATTTGGTATATCTGCACAGGGATTTTTGCTTCTGCGGATAAGCGCTACCGCTTCTGCGGAACAAGAGCTGCTTATGCAGTTTCATTAAAAGGCAGGGATCGCATCTGCGATGAAAGGGTCGCAGGTGTGACTCCGCATCTGCGGGGGAACATCTGTTTCTGCAGAAACTAAGGAGATACAGGAGCTCGCATCTGCGATGCCTAAGCCGCTTCTGCGGCTTCGCTGCTGTGAGAATAGCACCGCTTCTGTGGTTTCTGAGGGAAAGGGGCAAAGCCTCTTCTGTGGCTATTTATCTGCTTCTGCGGCACTGCATTTGCGGTTCCCAAGCCGCAGATGCGAAAATACCAGAAGCAGCAAGAAATCAGGTGTTGCACACTTCTTAATTTTTTTACGTTAACCATCCGAAATCACCCCGAGGCCCTCGGGACCTCAACTAAAATCACCAACAATACCTAATACCTCATTCAAACTTGTACCAATCCTTATACCACCTAAAACAACTTTGAAAACTCGATTAATTCAAGGATTTGAGCCTAAGAACTTCCAATTTCTTTAAAATACACTTTCGATAAAAAACCCAACCAAAACACGTTCGAATGACCTGAAATTTTGCACACACATCCCAAATGACACAATGGAGCTACTGAAAATTCCATAATTCCATTTTGGCCCTTGAATCAAAAACTCACTATCGGACCGGAAACTTCAAAAATTCAACCTTCGGCATTTCAAGCCTAAATGAGCTACGGACTTCCAACATACATCCCGAACGTGCTCCCAACCCCAAAATCACCTAATGGAGCTAACGAAACCATCAAATTTCCAATCCGAGGTTGTCTTCACACTGTTCTGACTACGGACCATTTTTCAACACTTAAGCTCTCATTTAGGGACTAAGTGTCCCAAAACTCTCCGAAGCCTAACACTGAACATCCCAACAAACCAAAATAGCAGAAATGAACTTAGGGAAAGCAGTTAATACGGGATTAGGGTATTAATTCTTAAGACGACTGGCCGTGTCGTCACAACCCTAGTGTGGGTAATTGATGAGTCTTGTATTTTAGGGCTAAATTGACTATGGGTGCTTGATATTTGGGCCAAGTTCATGGTTAATTTTTGAATTAGTGGTTGCAAACACTAGTTTGTGTTGAGTTTACGTGAGCTCTTCTTGAGAAAGAGAGCCTAAGTCTCCAAAATTGGTCCAACAAGGAATTAAGGCGTACTCAAGTTATTGATAGCCCCAATTTAAGGGTTAAACATTGCGAGAGTAATATCCGACTTGAACCCTAGTTGCTTGTGCAACATTGCATACCCAATTAGTCTTGAGAAAGTTTATTCGGGCAAAATCACTTGAACCACCGAGAGGTGTTGAGTGGGTAAAGTCGTGCAATGGTTATATCATACTCCCCAGATATGTCAAGCGTGCCTTAAAATCAATTACTCGTCAATTGACCACCTAGGAAAAATTCACTACCCTAGTGCCTTTTAAACCGTTAGAACAACCCGTAGCATTATAATTCTTAGCTTATTCTAGTGTTAATTTAGCATACTTGTAGTCGATAAATAGTAGAAGTAAAGAAAAAACCTCCAAAAATGATTAAAAGCATAATTAAGAACACATACGCAAGTCTACACTAGATAGATACTCGATTCCAAATTCTAGCTCTCTATGGATATCGATCCCAATCCTAAATCAGGTAAAAGCTGCTCCGACCCTCTCTTGCTACTTAATTAGTAGTGTGGAGTAGGCCACGATCACTTTTTGGCATCGTTTCCAGGGAGCTAACGGTTTTGGCTATCTATTTAGTTAGTTTTGTGTATTGTTCTTCTTTCCTTCTTTGTTACTAATTTGTGTGTGTCATTATTTCAGGTACAAAATGGCTTTAAATGCTAACGAACCTCTTGGAAACGTGATTGCGGGGGAGAAGGTTGATGATATTGGAGAGAATGAGGTGCCTCTTGTACCTCCTATACCACAAAGAGGCTGCCAAGAAAATATTAATGAAAATATTCCAGGCCCTCCTCTGCCACCTCCAAGAGAGGTTCCTCGGGTGCTCCCAAACCAAGGCTATGCAAGTGAAATTGTTCCACCCCGAAACCGAGTGGGAAATTTTCAAATTACTAATGTGATGCTAACATTGTTGGAGTAGCATGGGAACTTCACGAGCGCTGCCACTCAAAATTCTTACAAATATCTCGGGGGTCATAGATACCTGTTGGGGGAGGAAGCAAACCAATGTGTCCGAGGATGCACTCTGATTGAGACTCTTCCTATTTTCACTAAGAGGAAAGGCTTTGGATTGGCTTGAACTACTTTCTAGCTATTCCATCACTACTTGGGATGAGTTAGCAGAAAAGTTCATAGAAAAGTTCTTTTCACCGGGGCATATGGCAGCTTTGTAGGATGAGATCCTAGCTTTCAAGTAGGAGCCCACCAAACCATTTCATGATATTTGGGAGAGATATAGAACTATGGTGAAGGAATGCCCCAACAATGACATGACGGAGAATATATTGCAATAAACTTTCTATCGGGGCATCAATACTACAAATTAATGCATAGTGAATCAACTTATTGGGGGTAATTTTATGAAATTGACGTATGATAAAGCTTGTGCCGTTCTTGATAAGATGGCGGATACATCCTCCACATGGCAAAGTAGAGCCAATGTGCCCCAGGGTGACCCCACGGTCGTTCATCTTCATAATGAATTACATGATCATGGGCAGGTGATCGCGGAGTTGACAATAACAATGAACCAAATAGCAAAGGCATAGTTGTAGCAAGTCCAAAATCCTCACCAAGTGAATACTATAGAGGGTATTAACATGCTAGTGAACCAAAGAAGGCGAAGAGGTCAACATAACCAAGGGAATTCAGATCAATTTGACAACGATGGTAGTGGATTTCAAGAAGATGGCTATCATAGGCAAAATGAAGAGGTACAATATGTGAACAATTATCAAGGCCAAAGAGGCATTTCTTCCAACCAACAACAACAATGGTGATCCCAAGGTAATTGGGGCAATCGACAGCAAGGCAATAATAATTGGCGCAACCAACAACAAGGCAATAACAATTGGAACAATCACCAACAAAGGAACAATAATTGGGGAAACAATAATCAAAATTTGAATTGGAGAAATCAAAACAACAATTGAAGTAATCAAGGTAACTGGGGGAACAACAACATCCAGGGTGGATGGAACAATAACCAGAGACATCAGGGGTAGGGTTTTCAAAGGCGCTCAATGTACCAACAACTGAGCAATCCACCACCTTTTCCATCCTAGGGTCTTAGTTCTTCTAGCAATGATATGGGTAGAATTGAAATGATGTTCGAACAGATGATGAAGAAGAATGCAAATTCTGATGCTCAATTGTCTTCTCACAATACTTCCATTTGAAATTTGGAGGTGCAACTAGGTAAAATCTCTCAATCCTCGAATACATGCCCTAAGGGTGCTCTACCAAGTGATACGGTAGTGAACCCGAAGGGCGGGAACAATCATGTTATGGCAGTGACCACTAGGAGTGGATGAGACGGTAATGTGAATGCTTCCAAACAAAAGCAAGTTTTGGGTGATGAACTTGAGTTGGAAAAAGATAAAGTTCCTTTGGTGGTTGAGAATGTGGTTGATGAGAATGTGAATGAAGAGTGAGGATTGATATTCAAGATTTCGAGGTGGAAATATAAAATGACATGAACCCGTATAGGGAACACGTAATTGACATGCCAGAGCCGGTGGTGCTAAAAGTCACGGAACCCTTGCCTAGACAACCTCCACCTTATCCTCAAAGGCTAGCCAAGCAGAAAAATGAGAATCAGTTCAAAAAGTTCATTGATATGATGAAGAGCTTATCCATCAATGTGCCTTTGGTGGAGGCTTTGGAGCAAATGCCTGGCTACGCCAAATTCATTACAAATTTGGTGACCAAGAAAAGATCCATGGACTGTGAAACTATCAAGATGACCCACCAAGTTAGTGCTATAGTACATTCAATGGCTCCAAAGTTGGAGAATCCCGGTGCTTTCACCATCCCTTGCACTATTGGTAATGCGAATTTGTCTAAAGCTTTATGTAATTTAGGGGCAAGTATCAACTTGATGCCCTACTCAGGTTTCAAGACTTTGGGTATTGGGCCACCGAGACAAACTTCCATGAGATTGCAAATGGCAGATATATCAATGAAGCAACCTTTTGGTATTGTCAATGATGTGCTTGTCCGGGCGGACACATTTATCTTGCCATCTGATTTTGTGATATTGGATTGTCAGATGGACTATGAAGTCCTGATCATATTGGGGAGGCCTTTCCTTGCTATCAGGAACGATCGAGTCGATGTGACAGCAGGGGTACTTTTTGAGTGGGTAATGAAAAGGTGGTCTTTCATATGTGCAAGTCAATGAAGCAGCCCAATTGGACCGAAGTGTGCTCATTTGAGGATCTAGTATGGCTGTGATAATTTATGATACTAGTGCAATGATCAATGTGGAAGATCCTCTTGATGCCGTGTTATTAAATCTTGATGTCAATGATGATGATGGCCGAGTTTAGTGCGTGAATGCGTTACATGGAATGGGCTCTTATTCTTATGAGCCTAGGAAGCTACCTTTGGACCTTGAAAATAGAAAGACTCCTCCAATAAAGCCTTCAATTGAGGAACCTCCGGTGTTGGAATTGAAGTCATTGCCTTCAGACATCAGGTATGAATTCGTAGGCCCTAATTCAACTTTACCAGTTATTCTTTCCTCTTGTCTTACTAACATACAGGTAGATGCCACTTTGGCGGTGCTCAAAAAGTGGAAGAAGGCAATTTGATGGACTCTAGATGACATTCAGTGAATGAGCCCCGCTTTTTATATGCACAAGATTATTTTGGAGGATGATGCAAAACCCTCCTTAGAATATCAAAGGAGGTTGAATAAAGCAATGAAAGAAGTGGTGAAGAAAGAAGTGATATAAGTGGTTAGACGCCGGGGTTGTGTACCCTATCTCCGATAGCTCATGGACTTCTCTAGTAGAGTGTGTGCCGAAGAAGGGTGGTATGACTGTGGTGAGAAATGATAACAATGAACTTATTCCCACTCGGGCAGTTACCGTATACCGAAAGCTGAATAAGGTAACCCGCAATGATCACTTGCCACTGCCATTCCTTGACCAAATATTTGATCGCCTTGCGGGTCGTGCCTTTTATTGCTTTTTGGATGGATACTCAGGATATAATCAAATCTTAATCGCTCTAGAGGATCGGGAGAAGACCATATTTACTTGTCCATATGGCACCTTTGCTTTCTCTCGGATGCCACTCGGGTTGTGTAATGCCCCTGCGACATTCAACGATGTATGATTGCTATTTTTACCGATATGGTGGAAGATATCTTAGAGGTCTTCATGGACAATTTTAGTGTGGTTGGTGATTCGTTTGAAGAGTGTTTGTTAAATTTGGATAGAGTTTTGGCCCATTGTGAAGACACAAATCATGTACTCATTTGGGAAAAATGCCACTTTATGGTTGAGGAGGGCATAGTGTTGGGTCATAAAATTTCAAATCATGGGATTGAAGTTGTCAAATCTAAGATAGAGGTGATTTCAAGGCTTTCTCCCCTCACTTCTATCAAGGGGGTGAGGATTTTTCTTGGGCACGCAGGGTTTTACCGGAGGTTTATAAAAGATTTTTTGAAGGTGGTAAACCCCTCGTGCAAGCTACTAGAAAAGGATGTGAAGTTTGTGTTCAATGAGGGATGTATGCAAGCATTTGAGATTCTTAAGATTAAGTTGACCACCACCCCTATCATTACCGCACCAAATTGGAGCTTGCCTTTCGAGCTCATATGCGAAAAATGCGACATTGTAGTTGGGTCTGTTTTGGGTCAAAAAGTTAACAAAATGTTTCATTCAGTGTCCTACTCAAGCAAGACTATGAATGAGGCTCAAATGAACTACATGGTTACTGGAAAGAATTGTTGGCCATAGTGTTTGCAATGGAAAAGTTTCGTTCGTATCTTATGGGGGTAAAGGTCATAGTGCATACTGATCATACCGCCCTTAGGTACATGATGACAAAGAAAGACTCCAAGGCAAGATTGATGTGACGGGTATTACTACTTCAAGAGTTTGATCTTTAAATTGTTGACCAGAAGGGTAGTGAAAACCAAGTCGCGGACCATTTGTCCTGCTTGGAGGAGGAAGAAAGGCCATGTGATGGCCTAGAGATAAATGATGTATTTTCCGATGAGCAACTACTTTCTATGTCAATGAGTGATATGCCGTGATTTGCGCATGTTGCTAATTACCTTATAACTAGCATTGTCTTGTGTGAGCTCTCTTCTAACTATAGGAAGAATCTCAAATGGGATAGTCTGGAATTCTATTGGAATGAGCCATTTTTGTTCAATATTTGCACGGATGGTGTGATCTGAAGGTGTGTCCCAGAGGAAGGAAATTGAGTATCTTAGAGGCTTGTCATTCCTCCCCCAGTGGTGGCCATCATGGAGGGGTGAGGACAACTTCAAAATTTCTTAGTTGCGGGTTTTATTTGCCAACTTTGTTCAAAGATACGGGTGATTTTGTGAAGAGATGCGACGAATACCAAAGAGCGGATGGAATTTCAAAGAAAGATGAGATGCCTCTCAATACAGTCCTTGAGGTTTGTATTTTTGATGTATGGGGCATTGATTTTATGGGCCCGTTTATTAGCTCTATGGGAACACATACTTTCTTGTGGTGGTGGACTATGTTTCAAAGTGGGTTGAAGCCGTGGCTTTGCCTAACAATGAGGCTCGGAGTGTTGTTGCATTTCTCAAGAAGAGCATCTTTACAAGGTTTGGTATTCCTCATGCAATCATAAGTGATGGTGGGTTTCATTTTTGTAGTAGAGATTTTGACACTTTGCTTTCAAAGTATGGTGTCAATCACAAAGTTTCTACCCCCTATCATCCTCAAGCAAGTGGACAAGTTGAAGTCTCTAACAGGGAAATCAAAAGCATATTGTCAAAGATAGTCAATGCAAGTAGGACCAATTGGTCAAAGAAGTTGGACGACACTCTATGGGATTATAGGATTGCTAACAAGACTCTGATTGGTATGTCTCTGTATCGATTGGTGTTTGGTAAAGCATGCCATCTACCGGTTGAGTTAGAGCACAAGGCCATGTGGGCCTTTAGGAAGTTGAACCTTGAGTGTGATGTAGCTGCTAATCTTCGAGTGGAGAAACTCAATGAACTTGACACATTTAGATTCCATGCTTACTCTAGGTCGTCCCTGTATAAGGATAAAATAAAATACTTTCACGACAAGTATACTAGGGGAAAAGAGTTCAAGGTGGGGGATTGGTGCTCTTATTCAATTCTCGGCTACGATTGTTCCCGGGAAAGCTCAAGCCAAAATAGAGTGGATCGTTTGAAGTAGTGTGTATGACCCCTTTTGGTGCTATTGATTTAAAGATAAAAAATGGTAAAGTTTTTAAAGTGAATGGGCACTGGGTAAAGCATTATCTTGGAAAAATTGATGACAGCCACATGGTGGCACTTCTTCATTTCAAATGATGTGATGGTAACCTACGTTGTGCCACGACATTAAATCAGGCGCTTCTTGTGACGCAACCCATGTGTTTTCCTTCTTGTTTTTATTTTGATTTTAATTATAGTGTAGGATTGATTTTTGGTCTGGCTGGTTGTAAGATGTTACAGGTTTATGTTGATACATTGCAAGACATATTGGAAAAATGCATAGGTCTTTGAAGTTGCTAGTGTGGCCGCACTACATTCTGTGCAGACTGCACTGGTAAAGGGTGAAATGTGACCTCTCTAAAGTTTTTCACTGCAACCGCAATACATTTTGGCGGTCCGCGGAGGACCACTGCGGCCACAGTCCATTTTGTGCGGACTGCAGTGGGTTGCTTGGTTGAACGTGAACAAAATAGTGTAGTGCGGACCGTGGTCCATATTGTGCGGTCCGCACTGGTTTGTAAGACTAGGTCCCAGGGCTTTTTCTATAAATAGCCCCTAAGGCTCTACGTTCAAACTTTTCGATCCTTTAATTCTTAGATTCTCAAAAACACTGTTCATCTTGCCTGCTACTCGTAATTCTTGCTTGGACTTGTTGATCTTCTTGACATCTCACATCTGGTACATTAATAGCAATTTCACTGCTTTAAATTTGTTATTTTCTTTTTCTTAGCTTTTATTTTTCTTCCTCCCATATTTTCTTCATTGTTTAGGTTAGGTTAATTAAATTCTTGATTCATGTATCCTTAGTTAGTTGAATGCACTGGACAATAATTTAGGGACATTAATTAGGTGCAAAAATGAGTTAAAAATCGAAAATTTCATGAACCCTAACTTAGTGCCACAATTAGGTTATCAGTGCGGACCGCAGTCGTTTTTGTGCGGTCCGCGGTGCCCCTGTGCGGTCCACACTACTATTTTGTGTAGACCGCATTGATGAAATTCAGGGAAGCTGAACTTTGGGCAGTTCGGCCGCACTATATTTTGTGTGGACCGCAATGGCCCCTATACCGCCGCACTATATTTTGCGCGGTCCGCACTGCCAAGATACAGAGGGTGGGTAGTCTGAACCCCACCCCTGTGTGGACTGTATGGCTATTTTATGCGGTATGCACTAAACCCTATGCGGCCGCACACCATTTTGTGCGGTCCGCACTGGGTGCTTTCTGCAAAACTACTGCAACTTTTCCCTTTTGAAATTTTTTCTGCAATTCTGCTTCTTAACTGCTGCAATTGATACTAACAAGTTTATTTGAATGTGATTGCAGAAAATGGTGAAACATTGTGGTAAAGAATATAAACAACCAGGCCGAGGAGAATCTTCCCAGGAAGGAAGCAGAAAATGATAAAACTCACTCCCCAAGTCTGGGAAAACATTAAAAAGACAAGAAAAATTATCAAGGCTGCAGACAGGGCCTGTGATATGTCCGGCAGTGAGTACGAGCCTTCCCGGTTGATTTTCTCCGACTCAGTACCAACACACACCCTTGACTGGATGGAGAGGTTCAGACTAACATACACTCCTCCACCATTACCCACTACCCAAACACCAGTATATTTTTCTTGTGATTCATCTGAAGGCTCAGCAGCAGGTAGTGGGGACTACTCCACCTCTCCCACAACTTCATTAATCAGAGAGGATGCAGTAGGAGATGAGAA
>MU782673.1:34690-49856 GCA_026770625.1 Nicotiana glauca | reverse complement strand
GGGGGGGGGGGGGGGGGGGGGGGGGGCGGCATTGCTAGAACGAGAAAGACGGAGGTTTGGCAAGATAGATTTTTTAGTGAGCTGGCGTATTATAAATTTCGGGAGTGGTGGCCAGTGAGAAATTTTATCCTGGAGCGGAGTTTCATTGACACAGACCTGCTACCTCACAACTTTGACGTGGGGAGGTAGTTTAGACAATAGTGGGGTGGGAACATTTTCTGGATGAGTGTGTGGATACCAATGAACACTTGGTCAAAGAATTTTACAGTAAAGTAGCCCACATAAAAAAGGGCTCCAAAGTGACCAAGGTTCGGAATTTGAAAGTTTTATTTGATGGAAAGTCAATAAATGAATACCTTGGCTTTAATGAGGAGGATGAGACCCCGTACATGACAAAGATGGAAATGGGTGAGGAGATTCATCCCTGGCTACCGAAGTACCTGGCAATCCCAGGTACCACCCCCGACTGGTTGACTACTAGAGTCAAGATTTTGAGACGGAGTTTGAACTTTGAGGCACGGGGGTGGGAGACCTTTGTATGTAGCATGTTGGACCCTATGACACATGAAAACTCCCTCCCTCTCCACCGGGCTGTGTTAATGTCTTCTATTATGGCGGGGTACCCCATCAATGTGGGGAATGTGATGTCCCATATTATTTCTATTGTCGGTGCCGAGCATGACAGAAACTATCCGTTCCCAAATTTTCTCACTATGTACTTCCAGGATTTGAAGGTGGAAAAGTGGGCCTTCGACATCAAATTCAAGGCGAAGGCCACTTTTTCCTGGTACAACATGTAGGGGGATGACAATCCTAAGAGCAAGAATTTAAAAAGTTTAGTTACTGCTCAAACTGGCCAGTCTGAAGAGCCAGTTGTGGTAGTGACTCCTGCTAAGCCAGCCTCTACTCCCACTGCCGCCTCTCCTGGTCCGTCTACCTCAGCGGACCAAGAGATTCCATCTTCCCAGGCATATCCCATTACTACCCACGGACTGAGCCAAGCACTTCTGTGAATCAACAACTAGATGCAGACTACCTCATCCAAGTTGTCCATCCTAATCACCACTGTAGAGGCTCAGTCGGCACCTCCAGCTCCACAGGTTACCCAGACGATAGAGGATGCTCTCAAGGAGATATTAAAGAACCAGAAGGAAATCCTTGATATTCAGTAGGGGCTTACTGATATAATTGCTTCACACAGCAAGGTTCTCAAGGAGATTGCTAAGGATCATCAGAAGCTGAGGAAGACACTGGCCTCCAAGGAGACCGTGAAGGAGCTGAGAGCAAATGTTGACAGACTGAAGGCAGATCACTTGCCTTTAGACTTATTGTTCCAGGACCTAGAACCATCAATTCATCATAGACGGAGCAGTTACAAAGACCCCCTAAGAGGAAGAGGATGATTCCTAGAGCTGACGATGCAGTCATCCAGCTGGCAGACCACAAGAGACCTCATCCAGTCAACCACAGGGTGCACTACCTCAGGAGCCTATCTAAGGATAGGCCTAGGTCCCAGTAGAAGAGCAACATGCCACGGGGAACCATTCTGAGGTTCCCGAGCACATAGAGGACCCAGGGACCACACATGAGCCTATGCAGACAGACGGGCCATAGGGAGTTTTCTATATCCTTTTTCCCTTTCTTTTTTTGGTGCATTATTTAGACTAGTTGGCATTGAGGGCAATGCTAGATTTCATTTGAGGGGGTAGGCCCTATACTTTGGATGATTGTATATATTTTTGATACCTTTTATGCTTTCTTTATTTTTCATCTTTGGTTTGTATATATTTTTATCATTTCTCGCACTTTTATTTTACTTTGGGTCTATATGTAAAGTTATGTTACATTGTACATATTCGTTCCATCTATTGTATATTCAAATCCCCTCTTGTATATATTCATTCTACTTTCCAAAAGTTTTTCATTCTTAGCTTCTTATTTGTGATTCATAGCTTCTTGTTTTCAATGTTTGCAATAAGCCTTTGGTTTTCTTAATGCCACGGTTCTTTCCAAAGGTGGAGTGTTGTGTGAACCGGGTGGCTCTTCCAAATGATGGATGGCATGACAACCTTCTTAAGAGTTTGAGTCCATTTTTTTTTTGTTTTTAGTAATTAGTAGTTAAGGCTGCCTCAAGCAATGCTTCACTTCGGCCTAGCACATTTGCCTTTGATCTTATGGTCAAAAATAATTTGTTGTGTTTAGGATGGTAAAAGTCACGACCTTGAGACTCTTGTGTTGGCCAATAATCATCAAGTGGGTTTTCGGGACCATTGTGAGCTTAAATCTTATCTAAGGTCATTGTGGGCCGCTGACTCTGTGTCTTTAGAGATCCCATATCTTGTGTGGTGAGTAATCGTAATGCAAGTCCAAGTCCCGAGCCATTGGTCTAGAACTTGCCCTGAATGTTTGTTGAGGCAAAACCCTAAGTGAGATCTTACTTGAGACGTGATTATAGACTCTCCTTGTTCCAAATGATAGTTTGAACACATCCACAACCTACGAATGATAAGATCCCTAGTCAACCCTTTTGAACCTCAGACCTTTTTACTTCAAGAACTATGGTACAAGCCTATACCCGTTCTAAAAGATACCCTATCTTGGCACTCAATCTTTCCTTTAGCACATGGCAAAAGTGTAAGTTTGCAGGGAGAGACGAGGATAGCAAAAAATTGGTAAAAAGGCACAAAAATGAAGAAAAAGAAAGGCAGTGAAAAAGAAAGAAAAGGAAAAAGACAAAAATAATGTTCTATGTGAAAAGAGAATAAAAAGGGATTCAAAGAAAAGAAAAGAATGAAAGATATGGAAAGTTAAAAAAATGGAGAAAAGTTTTGAAATGTATAAGAAAGAGTGACACTGTGTCTCTCTAAACCCTTAGAAAGAAGTGAAATGACTCAACGAGTCAAGTGAATGTGTGCCAAATAAATCAAAAGAAGTGCTTAAGGGAAGAAGGAACCTACTTAGACCAAAATATTTCCTACCCTGAACCAAAATCCTTTACAATGTCTCCACAAAATCCCTATATGATCTTGAGTTGAATGAAACTTACATTAGTGGATACTCACATAAGGGGCAAGCATATGGTACGTAGAGGCGGACTTGTGGCTTTTTCTTGAGAAAGAGGAGTGAAGTTCCATTATCCTTGTTTTGAGTGCCACTATCTTAAAGGTGAGGATTGCTTAGGGAGAGTTGAGGATGTATGAGTTTGGGTTCCACAATGACCGAATTAGTAGAAAGAGTTCTTTGATGTGTTGAGTCAATTCTTATTGCTCTTGTATCACACTCAATCTATGGAGTTTCAAAGAGTAAACGTTGCTAATGATTCATTTTTATTAAGCGCAATTTTTAGTCCCAATTGATGCTAGATGAAGTTACTTTAGGACAGCTAAAAAATTTCTCGGATTTTCCCTTAAGGGCTGAGACTTATTTTGTTTGCTTGAAGACAAGCAAAAGCTTAAGTTTGGGGGAGTTGATAACTAGGGATTTTGACGTATTTTATACTCCTTCTAGCTTTTACTTTGATTAGATTCATACAAAATAGTCCCGAAAGGCTCACAAGTTGTTCTTGATTGCAGGTTTGATCAACAAAAGGACAAGATGTCAAAGATCAGCTCAAAAGTAGTGAAACTTGCACAAGTGCAAAAGACAAGACAAGCTCAGGCAAAACAGGCCCAGTGCGGCCATACACCACTTTGTGCGGTCCGCACTAGGAGATTCAGAGAGGTGGAATTTCAGGCATAAGGGCAATGCGGCCGCACTAGGATTTATACAGTCCGCACTGAAGGCAATACATCCGCACTTAATTTAGTGTGGTTCACAGAATACAAGATCAGGGAGATGCCAGATTCAGAGTGTCAAGCCAATGCAGTCCGCAGTCGATTTTGTGCGGACCACATAAGAAGCCTCCGCTGCCGTAGTCCATTCTCTACGGTCTGCAGTGCCCAAGTTCAGAGAGCTATTTGTCATGTCCAAAGCCCTATTGAGGACCGCAGTCCATTTTGTGCGGTCCGCACTAACCCCACAATGGTATTTTGTTCCAAATTTGTCAGCTTAGTATAAATAGCTTCGTTTCCATTTTTAGGTTAAGCAGATAATATTAGAATACTACGCTCGTGGGCTTGAAGTTTATAGCCATTTTGGGCTATTTTATCTACATTTCACCATTGAATATTTGTGTTTACCTTAGTAATTAATTAATATGAGTTTATTTTCATCTATTTCTTATTTTTCTTCTTTAATTATGAGTAGCTAGACCTATAAGCTACGGTTGTGGCTCAACCCTAGTATGGATAATTGATTGGTCTTGTATTTTAGGGCTAAATTGACTATGGATGTTTGATATTTGGGCCAAGTTCATGGTTAATTTCTGAATTAGTGGTTGCAAACACTAGTTTGTGTTGAGATGACTTGAGATATTCTTGAGAAAGAGAGCCTATGTCTCCAAAATTGGTCCAACAAGGAATTGGGACGTACTCAAGAGATTGATAGCCCCAATTAAAGGGTTAAACCTCAAGAGAGTAATACCCTACTTGAACCCTAGTTGCTTGTGCAAAATTGCATACCCAATTGGTCTTGCGAAAGTCAATTCGGACAAAATCACTCGAACCACCGAGAGGTGTAGAGTGGGTAAACTCATGCAGCGATTATATCATACTCCCCAAATATGTCAAACATGCCTTAAAATCAAGTACCCGTCAATTGGTCAACTAGGTGGAAGTCACAACCCTAGTACCTTTTAAACCATTTGAATAACCCGTAGCATTATAATTCTTAGCTTATTCTAGTGTTAATTTATCATACTTGTAGTCGATAAATCGCATAAGTAAAGCAAAAAACCCAAAAATGATTAGAAGTGTAATTAAGAACACATACGCAACTCTACACTAGATAGATACTCGATTCCAAATTCTAGCTCTTTGTGGATGTCAATCCTGACCCTAAATCGGGCAAAAGCTGCTCCGCCCTCTCTTGCTACGTAATTAGTAGTACGGAGTAGGCCGTGATCATACATAACCCTTCGTGCTTTTACCTCACATTAACATGGCATGGAATAACCCTTCGTGCATTATTACTAACGTAAAGGCAAGGAATGGTGCATCGTGCGACATGATATCACCCTTCGTGCATTAACTCTCTCTCTCACACATATCGTACACCGCATCTCCCTTTATGCTTTAACACTCTCTCAACAATAAAATGCCTGGCTTCACCCTTCGTGCTTTAACACTCTTCCTCACCCAACAAAAATCACAAGCAATAAGGGCAAGAGAATAAGTAAATCACAATAAAATCTCAGCAAGGGAACAACTGTTCAACAATCATATCCCGGCAAGGGAAACAAATATCAAAGCCACAACATCCCAACAAGGGAGGTAACATTAGAAGCAACAACATCCCGGCAAAGGAGACAATATCCAAATCCTCTTCTCTTTTTCACATTTACTCCACAACTCAATTCATAACTTGAGCCAATGCTCTATAGTATTCAATTGCCAGCAATAATTTCGTAAATCATTTCACAACTTGATCCAACACTCTTCAATGTGCACTTATCAAAATTACTTCCACAAGACTTGTTCAACAATAGAAATATCACATTAGGCATGAACAATACAAAATGGTGTCATATTAATAATAGCATAAGACTCATGGGCATGCTGGACACCAATGTATAGATACTCATCACCATGCATATACATCGTACTGAACCATTAACACATAGAAAATAGGACACAACTCATAATCCCTCAAGCTAAGGTTAGACCAAACACTTACCTTGATGCTACAAACACAATTCAAGCCTCAACAACCACTTTACCTCTTGATTCTACCACCATTTCACTTGTATCTAGCCACAAGTTATTTAAATATATCAATAAATTCCAAATAAATCAATTCTAACGCATGAAAATAGGTTTTTCTAAAGTTTGTCCCAAAAAGTCAAAATCGGCTCGAACCCGAAATTCGAACCAAAACCCGATCACCATTTCCCCTAGGCCGGATATATAATTGCTTTTGGAATTCGTCCTCAATATTGAGGTCTGGATCCCCAAATTTCAATATTCTTAGATTTTACCCAAAATTCCCAATTCCACCATGAAAACCAGAGATTTTAGTATGAAATCTTGCAAAAAGAAGTTAAGGAGTGAAAGAAATGAGTTTTTTATTACTTACTAATGTTTTAGAGAAGAAAGAGTGTTTTGAAATCGCCTCTTATGTTTTTAGGGTTTTGAAAAGTGAAAAATAACTGAAAAGTCCCATTTAAATATACTCCTCTCAGACCCTCTTCGCGGATCACATAAAAAGGATTGCAGCCGCGAGCTCCACCGCAGACTGCAAGAAATCAAGCGCGGCCGCAGAGCCCTGGACTTGCTCATCGTTGACCGCATAAATTCCACCGTGGTCGCGGAAAATCCACCGCGATCGCGAGAAACTACTGCAGACCGCAAAGTCTGGTTCAGAGACCTGCAGCTTCTCTGAACCTGCAACAACTACGTTCTAAGTCTAAATCCATTCCGTGGCCTATCCAAAACTCACCCGAGCCCTTGGGGCTCCAAACAAAACATGCACGCAAGTCCAAAAACATCATACGGACTTGCTCGTGAAATCAAATCATCAAATAACATCAACAACTATGAATTAAGCCTCAAATTTATTTAATTACTCAAGAACCTCTAAAATCTCTATTTTCTCAAATGAAGGTCCGATTTATACTAAACAGACTCCAATTCTTACCAATCTTCGCGGGCTCAACTTAAATACCTTGTAAGACCTATATCGAGCTCCAGAACCAAAATACATGCCCGATACCATCAAAATTCTAATACATTCACATTTCCAAAAACTCTTAAAATTTCAGGGAACAATTTTCTTTCAAAGTTTATTTCTCGGGCTTGGGACCTCAAAATTAGATTTTGGGCATACAGCAAAGTCCCATATTTTCCTACGGACCCTTCGGGACCGTCAAATCACGGATTAGGGTCCGTTAACCCAAAATGTTGACCGAAGTCAACTTAAATTCATTTTAAAAGCAAAATTTATTATTTTTCACAAATTTTCACATAATAGCTTTCTCACGCCTAGACTGTGCATGTAAATTGAGGTGAGACAAAAAAAGTGGTTTTAAGGCCTCGGGACACTGAATTTACTTGCACATCTAAAACAACCATTTGTTATTGAACGGACATAAGAAGGAAGTACTTGGGTTGGAGAAAAGATAGGGATATCTGCTCCGCATATCGGACTCAGAATCCCAGGTTGCTGCCTCAATAGGATGACCTCTCCACTGAACACGAACATAAGGGAAACTCTTTGATCTCAACTGACAAAACTTCTAGTCTAGAATAGCTACCGGCTCCTCGTCATAGGCCAAGTCCTTATCCAACTGGACAGTGCTAAAATCTAAAACGTGAGAGGGATCACCGTGATACTTCCGAAGCGTGGACACATGAAACATTGGATGCTGTCACAACCCTAAAACTGACCCGGTCGTGATGGTGCCTATCGTCAAACGAGGCCAACCGACACAACTACTGAATTAACCATTTAATTAATAACAATCAATTTTAAGCCTTTAATTAATCAGATATCTCATAACGTAAGTCTAAATGAACAGTGCAGAATAACTACATAAGCCCGACATCAGGGTGTCACCAGTCACGAGCATCTACTAAGGTTCGAATACAACAAAGAATCTAAAAATGTATTAAAAACAATCTAAGGAAGAAAAGAGGGAGAAAAGTAGTGCTCCGAACGTCGGACATCTACCTTGCTAATTCCAATGACTCTGCCACTGAGAAATCAACATTGGCTACCAAGTTCAGAACTACCTGAATCTACACACAAGGTGCAGGGAGTAATGTGAGTACGCCAGGTCAGTAAGTAATAAAGGTAAATGAAAGGTGAGCAGTAAGAAGACATGTAATCCACATCATAACGCTGCAACAAATACAATATATTTCCATAACAGTACAAAAATCATTTACTTCGTAAATCATGCTCAATTTCGGTAAAACCTTTTAAAACAAATTTCAATAGTTTCAAATGTGTTATAAACAATGAGTAAAAATGATAGAAATGTAAACAACCTCTCGGGAAAAACATGTACCATATACCGCCCCTCGGGCATAATATCAACAGAACTAGCCCCTCGGGTTACCTCACAATAACTCATAATCAGCCCATCGGGCATAACATGAATCAAGAACCGCCCCTTGGGGCAAATCAATGGATTAAGGACAGCCACTCGGGAAACACTATGAAGCAACAACATACCCTCGGGCTATATCATATCACTCATACTGGGTACCGCGCTCACTCGGGGTGTACAGACTAAGGAAGGGGCCCTTTATGGCCCAAGCACAATATCAAGCCATCTCGTGGCATAATCAATAGGCTCTCGGCCTCATATCAAGCCACCTTATGGCGTACAACTCAAGCCCTCGGCCTCATAATCATAAATTAGTACAACACTGCTGTGACGTACAACCCAATCTCGAAATAACCTCACAACAAAGGCCCTCAACCCTACTCAGTCAGAAATCTCTAAAAGCCATCGGACATAGTAAAATATAATGCTCAGCCCAAAATATTATTTAAGATGTCAAAACAGAGTAAACATGGTTGAGTTATGAAAACAGTAGAATACAACATGACTGAGTACAAATATAAAATCAAACATTGAGGAAATAGTAGTAAAAATCCCCTAAGGGTCCCAAATAGTTGGCACGAGGCGCAAATATGGCATTCAGCCCAAAATATTATAATAGCGAACAATTTTCAATCAAATGCGCGGTAAAATAGTCATACGAGATGGACTAGGTCACAATCCCCAACGGTGAACAAACCCATGCTCGTCATCTTGCGTGTGCGTCACCTCAAATTATCACAACAATGTGAAATTTTAGGTTTCATACCCTCAGGACAACATTTACAATCATTATTTACCTCTATCCAGTCCAAACACTTGCCGGCGATGACTTTGCCTCTCGAATCGGCCTCCGGATGCTCAAAATCTTATAAAAATCAGTACATAACCATCAAAATATGCTACGAGAACAAACCCCACTTGAAAGTAATCAAAATACAATGCAAATCCCAAAATTAACCAAACCCGACACCCGGGCCCACATCTCGAAATTCGATAAAATTTACATCAATAGACTCCTTATCTCTCGACGAGTTCATACATATCACTAGTACAAAAATCCAACCACAAATGGCCCCTCAAACCCTTGCTCAAAGGTCTCCATCCTCAAGCCCTAGTTTCCCAATTTTTAACCCTTAATTTCCATTAAATTTTCAAGCCAAATCAGTGAAATAACACCAAGAAATGAGTTTAGGGTGCAAAAACCTTACCTCTATGAAATCCCCTTGAAATTCCTCTTCAAATAGCTCCCTCAAGCTCAAACCCATATCAAAATGTGAAGAATAACTAAAAAATCGTGAAGGAAATATTTTATACCTTCTGACCCTGGCTTTTCGCACCTACGGTCCCGCTTCTGTGGTCCCAGACACTGCATCTGCGGTCTTTATTTAAAACCTAGGTGCCGCATATGCAGTACAAATACCGCACCTGCGCTATCGTAGGTGCGCTTCCTTAACCGCTTCTGCGGTTCCAGCTAACACTCTCCTTGGCCGTATCTACGGCTCCAGTTTCACTTCTGCGTGACCGCACCTACGGCCCCCCAACCTTAGGTGCGGTTATGACAGCAATGGGAAAATCTTCACCTGCCAAAACCCAACTCAAATCATCTCGTCAACCATCTGAAATTGCCCCCGATGCTCCCGAGACCTCAACCAAAAGCACAAACAAGTCATATACTACTATCCAAACTTATACCAACCTTCAAAATACTTCAAACAACATCAAATTAACTAAAACAAATCAGATTCAAGCCTAATGTTCCAAAAATCTTTGGAATTACGCTTTCAATCATAAAGTCTATCAAACTACGCCCGAATGACCTGGAATTTTGCACACACGTTCCAAATAACACAATGGACTACTGCAACTTTTGGAATTCTATTCTGACCCCTATATCAAAATCTCACATATCAACCGGAAAATGCCAAAATTTTAATTTCGCCAATTCAAGCCTAAACCTTCCACGGACTCCAAAATATATTCTAATCACGCTCCAAAGTCCCAAATCACCCAACAGAGCTAACCAAATCATAAAAATTCCAATCCGAGATCATATACTAGAAAGTCAAAACTTGGTCAAACCTTTTAAATTTTAAGCTTCAAATTGAGAACTGTTCTTCCAAATTCATTCTGATTACCCTGAAAACTAAAAATGACGATTAACATAATTCATGATATATCACATAGGGCTAGTCATGCCCGAGAACTGGCGAATGAGCTGCAAAGCTCAAAATGACCGATCGGGTCACTATAGATGCACGAGTTATAAGCTCAGCAGCAACAGAAGTCTGTAAGCCACCTCTCCCACTTGATCAAGAATCTCAAATGGGCCAGTGAACCAAGGGCTAAGCTTGCCCTTCTTTCTAAATCTCATCACACCCTTCATAGGCGACACACGAAGTAACACTCGTTCGCCAACCATGAATGCCACATCACAAACCTTATGGCTGGCAAAACTCTTTTGCCTGGACTGAGCTGTACGAAGCATATCCTGAATGATCCTGACCTTGTCCAAGGCATCCTATACTAGATCTGTACTCAACAACCGAGCCTTTCTCGGATCAAACCATCCAATCGGCGACCGATACTGCCTACCATATAAAGCCTGATAAGGAGATATCTAGATACTCGACTAGTAGCTGTTGTTGTAAGAAAATGCCTCTAAAGGCAAGAACTGATCCCACGAGCCCCCAAAGTCAATGGCACATGCTCGGAGCATATCCTCCAAAATTTGAATACTACGCTCGGACTGCCCATCCATTTGAGGATGAAATGCTGTGCTCAACTCGACCCGTGTGCCTAACTCACTGATGTGTTAGAGAATTTTGGCACATTTCAATACTAATTGCTTAGGTTCTAGATTGTTTTAATGCAATTATAACGAATACTTACGTAGATTTGTTACTCTTACAGCGCAAAAGGAAAGGAAGACCAAGGATAGGAAAATTTGAGAAAAAAGGGAAGAAAAGAGCAAAATAGTGCACAAGTGCAACTCTGCGAACCATTCTGCGGTCGCAGATCACACATGCGGACCGCTGAATTGATCTCAAAATCGCAGAGTTTTACAGAGTCTGGAGCTGAAATTCATGTCAAGAATGCGGTGCAATCTGAGATCGCAGAATCAACATGCGAACCGCAGATATGCCGCAGAATGAACAAGAAGAAAACTCAGGGTCAGGATGCGATGCAAATCTGCGGTCGCATAACTCAATTGCGGACCGCAGAATGGAAAATGCGATGAAGAACTGACCACTAGGGTTTCGGATCTGCGGAGGAGCTTCTTAGAATGCGGACCGCAGACCTGTTCTGCGACAGATCTGCGGTCGCAGAAGTGACCTGGAAGGGTAAAATTGTCCATTTCTGTCGCGAAATTGGTCTCCCTATAAAGAGTTTTAAGAGACTTTTGTGGGCTCACCTTGTCTACTTTTTACACTACATTCCAAGACATAAATATTCTCTCTTTTTGGAAGCTTTTGGTTAGAAGTTTCTCTCCTTTGTAAGCATTTTATGATATTAAATACTCTTTGTCTTTTGTATTTTAGTATGTGTAGCTAACTCTAAATACTAAGGTTGTGGACCCTGAATGGGTGTTATGTTAATGGGTGTTTGACATTGAATATATGTATAATGGTTGGTTGATATCTATTTACTTCTTGTTCTTCATTTATTGTTAGTGGTTGCAAACATTAACACAAGCCATTAAATTCTTGCTTTACTTGGGAAAGTGGGTTAGAACTCGGTAGAAGTAAATAGGAAAGACTCAAGGCCTTACACCTTGTTTAATAAAATCGCTTAGGGATAAGTGGGTTCTATTTGGCATACATTGATGGTTATTAATTGCAACTCTTTTACATTTGGGAAAATTTAGGAGAGGAAATACTACTCAACTATTGGGAAATATTGGGTAGTTGTGTAGACATCAACTGCATATCAAGAACCGACCATTAGAAATATATCATATTAACACCGATAGCATTACACTTCATAAAAGGGGACACAACCTTGGTTTAATCAATCTCATTAATTATCATATCAGAAATTCAAATAGTTATCATTCCAAATCAACTATCTTCCATACTCTCGATACCATCACTCTACACACCTGTTACTATTAACCAAGTAGAATTACGATTTCAGTCGGGCTACACACTAAGTTAAGTAACCTTTTCACACCTATTCCCTGTGGGATTCGACCCCAACCTTGTTGGGTTGTTATATTTGACATCGACCGCCTTACACGAATTATTAAAGTGTCATTTGAGCGTATCAAATTTTGGCGCCGTTGCCAGGGAATACGGTTTTGAAATTACTTATTAGTGTGCGCTTTACTGTGTGTCTAATTCTATTCTATCACACTTTGCTTGTTTTGCTTGGTGTTGATAGGAAAACATGTCTGAATCTGGCGATGACGTTGAGGTAGATCTGGGAGAGAATCCCTTTGCAGACATCGAAGAGTACATTGATGATACCAATCCTATTGTACCTCCTGTGGTTGGAGCTGCAACGTTTAAAGTGGAACATGGTTTGATCCTTATGCTCAAGGCAGAGAGGTTCTTCAGAAATTCCATTGATGATGATCCACCACAGCACCTTAGGAACTTTTTGGGCGTGTGTGCAATGCATAAGCAGAATAATGTCTCTGATGATGCCCTGAGATTGAGATGCTTTAAGTACTCTCTTGCTGGGGATGCAAGGAGATGGCTCCAGAATCTACCACCTAATTCTATTCATTCGTGGCCCGAACTTGTTAGGGCGTTTCTATCCAAGTGGTTCCCGCAAAGTAAACAGTCTGAGTTGCGGGATAAAATCTTCTTCTTCAAGCAAACACCTGGAGAGCAGTTGCATGAGGCATGGGACCGTTTCAAATTATATTTGGTGAGGTCTCCAAACCATGGTTTTCCGAACTCTATGCTATTGGAAAAATTCTACATGGGTTTGGATCCTATGAACCAAGCTATAGCGAAGAATGCAGCTGATGGATCATTCATGGACAAAACATTCGCAAGGGTGACACAAATTCTTGACAAAATGGCACAACACAATCAAGCGTGGCATTCCGAGGACACCTCAGGTGGAGTGGCATATGGTTCTCCTTCCTTGACCAACTTGATCAAGGAGAATCAAGAGAGGGACCAAATAATTGCAGGATTGGCTACGAATGTAAATGTGTTGACAAAAATGTTCACTGAGAATCAAACAAAGAAGGTGAATGTAGTCGAGGATGTGCAACCCATCTCCAATGACGAGTTTGAAGAAGCCAACTACATCAACAACCCTCAAGGAGGGTATCAAAGACAACATTATCAGGGTCAAGGGCAACAAAGTCAATGGAGGCCAAACCCGCAAGGGCAAGGAAACCAACAGTGGAGACATGACCAAGGCGGCTCAAACCAAGGAAATTGGAACAACAACAATAATTTTGCCAACCGGAGTTCAAACCCTTATGTTCCGCCAAAGGGTCAATATTCGAACCAAGGGTCTTCTAGTGAATCTAAGTTGGAAGCTATGCTAGAGCGGGTGTTGCAAAATCAAGAAAAGTCCGATGCTTCCATGAGAAACATGTCCGAAGTCGTAGGATCTCATACCGCCTCCATTCAAAAATTGGAGATGCAAATGAGAGACCTCTCCAAAGAGCAAAATCCAAAACAAAAAGGTACACTTCCTAGTGACACGGTTGCAAATCCAAGAGGTAGTGGGAGTGGTCCAACTTCTCACATCATGGCGATCACTACTAGGAGTGGGAAGGTGCTAAACGGAAAGGGTGAACAAATGGTTGAAGAAGAAAAGCTTGAGAAAAAGGTAGAGGATGGAGAGCAAATTGTTGTTGAGGTTGAGAAGATTCCGGAAGAAGCGGTAGTGCAAAAAGAACAACGGGACGAGGCGAAGGAAGAAGGGAAAGAGGCATCAAAAGCTCTTCCACCTATTCCTAGACCTCCTCCTCCATTTCCTCAAAGGCTTGCACGCAAGATTGATGATAGCAAACTTGAAAAGTTCTACGACATCCTTAAGCAACTAACGGTGAACATTCCGTTTGTGGAAGCATTTCAAGAGATGCCGGGGTTTGCTAAATATTTGAAAGATTTGATCACCAAGAAGAAAACCGCAAAGCATGAGGTGGTAAACATGACTCACCGGGTTAGTTCTATTATTGCCACAACTCCGGTCCAAAAGAAGGAAGATCCGGGAGCTTTTACCATACCATGTACTATCGGGGCGCGTGATTTTGCAAGAGCCCTTTGTGACAATGGGGCTAGCATCAACTTGATGCCACTTGCCATCTATAAGCAAGCGGGATTAGGTATGCCAAGGCCAACAAGCATGAGGTTACAAATGGCCGATCGCTCCATTAAGCGACCGGTAGGAATTGTTGATGATGTGCTTGTAAAAGTTGGGAAATTCCATTTGCCCGCCGACTTCGTAATTCTTGATTGTGCGGTTGATAAAGAAATCCCTATCATTTTGGGGAGACCATTCCTAGCCACGGGAAGAGCACTCATGGATTCGGAGCGGAACGAGATTAAATTTAGGGTGAATGATGAAGAGGTTACATTTCAAGCAAGCAAGGGTATGAAGTTGCCCCATGAGTATGAGAGCATTTCTATGATAGAGGTTGTTGATGAGGTGGAAGATATCGTGGAATTGAAAATGGAAGAGCAATGCCTTGGTGAGGCATTGGCGGCTATCTTGGTAAATTTTGATGGTGAAGACATGGAGGGGTACATGGAGTCGGTAAATGCATTGGAGGGTCTTGGGTCCTATACTTATACTCCATAAAAATTTTCTCATGACTTGGAGAATCGAGCTACACCTCCTGCAAAGCCATCAATTATTGAACCACCGCAATTAGAGCTCAAACCACTTCCTCCACACCGAAGGTATAAATTTCTTAGCTCAAATGATACATTTCCCGTAATTGTTTCTTCTTTGTTGAATGATGTGCAGGTGGAGAAATTATTGGAAGTGTTGAAGGAGCATAGGCAAGCCATTGGGTGGACAATTGCGGATATCCGAGGAATCCCCGCG
>MU782673.1:5305-29586 GCA_026770625.1 Nicotiana glauca | reverse complement strand
AAACAATGAGGCGAGGAGTGTGACCGCATTTTTGAAGAAGAACATATTCACTCGGTTTGGCACCCCTAGAGCCATTCTTAGTGATGGCGGATCGCACTTTTGCAACAAAGCTTTCGCGAGGTTACTTGAGAAGTATGGTGTCAAACACAAGGTGGCCACACCTTATCATCCGCAATCGAGTGGTCAAGTTGAAGTTTCCAACCGGGAGATCAAAATTATTCTAGCAAAAACTGTGAACGCAAATAGGACCGACTGGTCAAGAAGTCTAGATGATGCATTGTGGGCGTACCGTACGGCCTACAAAACTCCTATTGCTACTTCTCCTTACCGGCTCATCTTTGGTAAATCATGTCATCTACCCGTTGAATTAGAACACAAAGCCATGTGGGCATTGAAGAAGTTGAATCTGGAATGGGCTGAGGCTGCGAACTTAAGGTTAACAAAACTAAATAAACTGGAGGAATTCCGGTTCCATGCTTATGAGAGTGCAGCTGTGTACAAAGAGCGGATGAAGTTTGTCCATGACAAAAAGATCTTGAAGAGAGAGTTCAAGACAGGTGATTTGGTCTTGCTCTTTAATTCAAGGCTCAAACTGTTTCTGGGCAAGCTTAAATCAAAATGGTACGGCCCCTTCAAAGTGGTAAATGTCTCCCCGTATGGAGCGGTGGAACTAGAATCAACAGACGGATCCCGGACATTCAAAGTAAATGGCCAACGCATCAAGCATTATTTGGGCATTGATGGTGAAAAGCATTTGGTGGAGCAGCTGGCTCTAAAAGATGGTCCTTGCCCGACAACTAAGTGAAATTGAAAGAGCATCAATCCCGTCATGCCGCGACGTTAAATCAAGCGCTTTATGGGAGGCAACCCATGGGTGGTAACGCCCTTTTCTTTTTCTCTTTAAATTTTTTATTTATTTATTTTATATTTTTTTTATTATTTATTTTCATTTTTACAATATCTGAGGAGTGCAAGAAGTTCAAAAGATCTCAACACTTGGTGGAAAATGCATGAAAAAGTGAAGAAAAAGCATAATGTGAAAAATGCAGCAGATCTGCGATCGCAGAACAGATCTGCGATCCGCAGATCCGCCGCAGATCGTAACAGAAGAGTTCCAAAAAAGGGGCAGTTGGAATGCGGTGAAAAAGTTCATTCTGCGGTCCGCATGTTGATTCTGCGACCGCATAATTGATCGCATTTTGGCCCCCCTAAATTTCCTTAATGCACCACACCGCAAAGCACATATGCGATCGCACAATGTGCTATGCGGTGCTTGGTCCACCGCAGATCACACCGCAGATCACACCGCAGATCTACCTGGTAAGTCTCATATACACTTCAGTTTAAAATAAAAGAAAAAAAAAGAAGGAAAAAATTTTTAGAACAAAACAAACAAAAAAAAATAGAGAAAGAAAATAGCAAAGAAGACGATCAAACCCAAGCAAAGAACAATCACCAAGCATTAACACTTTTCGTGCATTGATTCTGGTATGTGAAACTCATGCTCTCTCTTTCATTCAAACTCATGTGCAAAGGTTTGGTTTAAGTTCGTTGGTGTGGTTGATTTTTGTTAAATGTGGTCGATTTTGGCTAAGCATGATGTGGGGAAGGGGATTGAAAATAGGGTAGCCATTGTTGGAGCTTAGGGTTGTCTGCTGAGAACGATGCGTTCTGCGGTCCGCATGTTTGATATGCGAACAACATTTAAATCGCAGACCTAACCCTAGGTCACTTGGAGAAGATGAAGTCTGTAGTCACTCTGCGATCGCAGACTTGTTATGCGGTTCGCAGAATGACTGCATAAGCGACTCTTCCAGTGGTCGAGACTATTGGTGATAATGCGGTGGAGAATGCGATCGCAGAATTGATCTGCGGTCCGCATATTTACTGCAGATGGTTACAGAAAATCTAAAAAAAATTTGAACTTTTTTATGTTCATTTTGCGATGATTCTACGGTCCGCAGAATGGTTCTGCGACCGCATTATGCATCGCAGATTGAACACTTTGTCAGGCATGAACTTCTGCGGTGATTCTGCGGTCCGCAGAATGGTTTTGCGACCGCAGAATGGACTGCAGAGTTGACTTTTCTTTGTAAATTCTATGGTTCTTCTCCCAATCTCTTGACATGTTATTCTACCCTTGTGCAGATATGGCTCCGGGACAAAAACGACTAGCAAGCAAGCCTCTTCAGGCAAAGAGACAAAGAGTCGAACATGCACAACCACAGCCCTCCCAACCTTAGGAGGAAGAGCTTCGCCCGGAAGTTGATATACATGCTGAAGCCCGGAGAAAGCAACAGGCTGAAGGTGCTGAGTACCATCTCCGCTGGGGAGTTGAGGGGTCTAGGGAGAGGTATAAAGCTGGGCTCCTACGAAGGTTGCTATTACCTGAAAAACAATTGAGCTTGAATGGGCTAATGGAGAAGTACCCTCATATCCTCGCTAACATCAAGCGGAGGAAATGGTTAGTTTTCACTGAACCCCCTACTGACTACAATGAATCCATGGTGCACGAGTTCTACGCGTCCTATGGGGCATCTAGAACCAAGCTCCTTAAATGTCAGAGGATGTACCTTGATAAGGTAGAAGTTCGGGGCTTTACAGTCAAATATAGTGCCAAAGCCATAAACAAAATACTTGTCCCAGACTAGAAACATGGCACATCAATCGAGGAGTATAATGCCAAGTTAGCTAACAAAGAGGATGAGCGCAGCTGGATTGCCTCCGTCATTGCCAGCGGGACACCTGCGTGGATACAACCGGGAAAAAAAATCTACAAGAAAAGCTTCTCGCGGGAGGGACGATACTGGCTTGCATTCCTCGCATCTAGATTGATCCATACGCAGAATGACACAGAAATTGCCATTGAGAAGGCTCTCCTGGTGGCTTGCATGATGCAAGGCATGAAGATTGATGTGGGGTCCATAATATTTCAAGAAATGGTAAGCGGGCAATGCAAGAGGCTACATCACTCCCTTTTCCGGCATTGATCACCGCTCTATGCCAAGCTGCCAATGTCCCGGT
This sequence comes from Nicotiana glauca, assembly GCA_026770625.1. Classification (NCBI taxonomy): domain Eukaryota; kingdom Viridiplantae; phylum Streptophyta; class Magnoliopsida; order Solanales; family Solanaceae; genus Nicotiana; species Nicotiana glauca. The sequence continues at coordinate 26,562 of MU782673.1, read as the reverse complement.
GGATAGCCGAAGAGATAAAATGTTTACGGAGGCAGGGATCATTGATATTAACCATCTTGGTGATGCGGTGGTGCCTCCCGTGGCTGTAATTCAGGGGGACCTTCCTTTATTCTAGCCTTCTAACGCTCCTCAAGCTGATGCTGCATAGTCCTCCACTCCTCGAACTACCCCTACATCCACTTCTGCTCAACCTACTTCTGTTCAGGCCTCAGCTGCAACTCCGGAATTCTCGAAGCTTGGTTTATTGGCCCAACATGCTAATGCAAAAGTTGACCAGCTTCTGAAGAATTTTCCTAATTTGATCAAGCAAGCCCTCAATCCCATGCAAGTAACTGTGAAAGACATTCAGCAAAAGCAATCACTGTATGAGAAACGGCTAGCAAGGATTGAGTTGCGGGTTGAAAAATTGGAAAGGGGTGAGGTGAGTGGCCTGACTGACCTTAAGAAGGAAGTCGCTTCTATGAAGGTCGAATTCCAAAAGATGCAAAACATGTAATTCGATATTTCATCCTTCCTTCCCCTGGTAGGTGATCAAGGCACAGGCCTAGCTCCTGACTTGGGGTTTGACTTCACAAATTTGATGACTGATTCTGTGGTTCCTCCTCCTGTTGCCCCTCATACCACAGCTCCCACTGGTCCGGTTAACATAGCTTCTGATGAGGAGACTGGTGGTTCGGATAAATTGGAGGGTGATGGAGAGGATGAGGAAGAAGTTGAAGAAGAGAGTTCGGGGTTCTCCAGTGATGAAGCCCCTCAGGTTGACAAAAAGAGGAAGGAGATTGTTGATGAGATTGCGGATGCTTGTGCTGATGAGGTAGAAAGGGCACAGATGAAGATTGCCCTGGAAAGATCTTTGGTCGATAGAGGAGGCCCTATAGCATTCCCATCTACATCGGGTGCAACCAGTAGCTCGCATGTGCCAGCTGAGGATAGTGTCCCTCTAGTACCAGTTCCAGCTGCACAGCCAGTTCCTTCCCCCACCATAGAGCAACCACCAGCAGCAGCCACATCAGAGGGTGATCCTTCCAGCACTCAGCCAGCTGCCGACTCCCATAGCACTTAGTGTGCCTCAGGGAGCTTCCCCTCAAACTCTACTCATTACTTTTAAGCATTGGGGACAATTCATCATTTTCAGTTGGGGTGGGCAGGTAGCATGGTATGATTTTTGTTGTGTATATAGATAGAAACTCATGTACTTATGGGCAGGTAGCATGGTATGATTTTTGTTATGTATATAGATAGAAACTCATGTACATATGCGTATCATGCATCTGTGAACATTAATATAACGTTGGGTTGGTATATGAGTGATATCATGATGATTGTTTTAAATTTCTGTTGTTGTGTTTGTGTTTGTTAATAGCAGTTTGTGAATAAATTCCCATTAGTTTTTCTTTTTCTGGTTCTTTTCCAAGGGAGTAATAATAGAATCAGGATCTTAGGTGTAAATCAGTGTGACCAGTTTGGTGTAGTTGCCTAGTATCGAGCATGTATACCTGTACATAGCGCATACCCTCCTATAGTCATTCTTGTCGACTTTTCCCAATGATAGATAGATTGACAACTGTCTTAAGGGAATTTGTCTCTATGATCAATTCCGTGAATCTGAGGCTCGCTCTGTGACTCTATGGCAACCCATAATTATACTCGTGATTGTGATGAAAGCTTTGAGTTGCGGAATGGTTGCTCGAAAGTGTCAAATAAGGTGAATGAAGCCGTTCATATACAATGTGTGTGTGAGTTTCTGTTTGTACATAATTCTTGTGTTTACTTCTGTCATCTAGAACTTGCCCGGTTAGTTTTTCAATGCTAATGACACTATGCTTTGTTGGAGGAATGATCTTAGGCATTCTTTGCTTTGATTTGTAAAACTTTCTTTAGCCTTTCAAGCATACATTTGTGCACATAATATCACTAGTGCCCAATTTGAGCCTTTAAACCTTTCTTTGGCCAACTCATTACAAACCTTTCCCCGTTTGAAAAATAATTCCCTCTTTTGAACCTGCCCCTCTTTGAACATTGAGAATGAGGCTAAAAGCCTAAGTTGGGGGTGAGATCGAAAAGTGGCAAGGTTGTATGTTGAGTTTAGGACCTCATGCCTAAAGTGTTTGTTTAAACTATTCAAGCTCCAAAAATAAAAAGAAAAAAAAAAGAGAAAGAAAATATGTGTATAAATTATGGAGTCTAGAAGATGAGTGAGGTGGTCTTATATGGGGAACTAGATGAAAATGAGGCTATGGGGGTTTGAAAAGAAGCAAAGTGCAAAAGAGTTAAAAAAAAGAAAAAAGAAAAAAAAAAACAATGTGTGAGTAGTGTTCAAGGAGGACGAAGTCACTTGTACCCAAATGTCCATCCAACCCGTCCCTAAACCTACATTACTAGCTCAAAAAGACCTTATGAGACCTCCAACCGATCATTTTTGAATAAGCGATGAATTAAAATAAGGGACAACATATGGTATGAAATGTTGTAACACTTGAAGTTCGTTCTGAGAGTGAGTGTGTTTGCAAATGTTCCCTTGTAAATATTGTGATTCTGGGATTTTCTTTCTGGTGAGGGTATATGAACTGTGAAGTTGAACTGAAGTTGAGCTTTTTGAGTTAAACGAGAGTGCACTCAGCTGAGGGTAACATCTAGTCACAACGTTGAGGCACGAAGTTCACCTGATTGATTAGTTTTCTCTGTACATATTCTTAATCTAGGAAGGGTGAAGCAACTGTAAATACATGCTTGAAGAACTAGCAATGAACACCATCCTGAGTCACTATTGTTATTTGTGAATAGAGTTTAGAATAGGCTAAGTAGGTTTTGCTTGATTGAGGACAAGAAAGAGTTTAAGTTGGGGGTGTTGATGTGCCAGATAATTTCGGCACATTTCAATACTAATTGCTTAGGTTCTAGCTTGTTTTAATGCAATTATAACGAATACTTAAGTAGATTTTTTACTATTACAGCGCAAAAGGAATGGAAGACCAATGATAGGAAAATGTGAGCAAAAAGAGAAGAAAAGAGCAAAATAGTGCACAAGTGCAACTCTGCGGACCATTCTGGGGTCGCAGATCACACATGCGGACCGCAGAATTGATCTCAAAATCGCAGAGTTTTACAGAGTCTGGAGCTGAAATTCATGTCAAGAATGCGGTGCAATCTGCGATCGCAGAATCAACATGCGGACCGCAGATGTGCCGCAGAATGAACAAGAAGAAAACTCAGGGTCAGGATGCGATGCAAATCTGCGGTCGCATAACTCAACTGCGGACCGCAGAATAGAAAATGCGATGAAGAACTGACCACTAGGGTTTCGGATCTGCGGAGGAGCTGCTCAGAATGCGGACTGCAGACCTGTTCTGCGATAGATCTGCAGTCGCAGAAGTGACCTGGAAGGGTAAAATTGTCCATTTCTTTCCCGAAATTTGTCTCTCTATAAAGAGTTTTAAGAGACTTTTGTGGGCTCACCTTGTCTACTTTTTACACTACATTCCAAGACACAAATATTCTATCTTTTTGGAAGCTTTTGGTTGGAAGTTTCTCTCCTTTGTAAGCATTTTATGACATTAAATACTCTTTGTCTTTTGTATTTTAGTATGTGTAGCTAACTCTAAATACTAAGGTTGTGGACCCTGAATGGGTGTTATGTTAATGGGTGTTTGACATTGAATATATGTATAATGGTTGGTTGATATCTATTTACTTCTTGTTCTTCACTTATTGTTAGTGGTTGCAAACATTAACACAAGCTATTAAATTCTTGCTTTACTTGGGAAAGTGGGTTAGAACTCGGTAGAAGTAAATAGCAAAGACTCAAGGCCTTACACCTTGTTTAATAAAATCGCTTAGGGATAAGTGGGTTTTATTTGGCATACATTGATGGTTATTAATTGCAACTCTTTTACATTTGGGAAAATTTAGGAGAGGAAATACTACTCAATTATTGGAAAATATTGGGTAGTTGCGTAGACATCAATTGCATATCAAGAACCGACCATTAGAAATATATCATATTAACACCGATAGCATTACACTTCATAAAAGGGGACAGAACCTTGGTTTAATCAATCTTATTAATTATCATATCAAAAATTCAAATAGTTATCATTCCAAATCAACTGTCTTCCATACTCTCGATACCATCACTCTACACACCTGTTACTATTAACCAAGTAGAATTATGATTTCAGTCGGGCTACACACTAAGTTAAGTAACCTTTTCACACCTATTCCCTGTGGGATTCGACCCCAACCTTGTTGGGTTATTATATTTGACATCGGCCGCCTTACACGAATTATTAAAGTGTAATTTGAGCGTATCACTCACGCAGAACTGCTCTCCAAAAATGTGAGGTAAACTACATACCTCGGTCCAAAATGATAGACACGGGCACACCATGAAGATGAACAATCTTCCAGATATAGATCTCAACTAACCTCTTGGAAGAATAGGAAACTGACATAGGAATTAAATATGCTACTTGGTCAGCCTATCAACAATAACTCACACTGCAAAGAACCTCCTCTGAGTCCACGAGAGTCCAACAAAGAAGTCCATAGTGATACGTTCCCACTTCCACTCGGGAATCTCAATCTTCAAGAATAAACCACTAGGTCTCTAGTGCTCGTATTTTACCTGCTGACAATTCAAACACCGAGCTATATATGCAACACTATCCTTGTTCATCCTCCTCCACAAATTGTGCTACCACAAAGCCCGATACATCTTAGCGGCGCCCGGATGAATAGAATACCGAGAACTATGAGCCTCCTCTAGAATCAACTCTCGAAGTCCATCTACATTAGGCATATAAATATTACCTTCTACACTCAAAACTCCATCATCTCCCACTGTGACCTACTTGGAACTACCGTGCTACACCGTGTCCTTTAGGACACACAAATGGAGATCATCATACTGTTGATCTCGAATACGCTCCATCAATGAAGAGCGAGCGACTATGCAAGCTAACACAAGAGTGGGCTCAAAGACATCCAATCTGACGAACTTATTGGCCAAAGCCTAAACATCCAAAGCAATCAGTCTCTGACCGGCTGGAATATATGCAAGACTGCCCATACTGACTGACTTCCTACTCAGCACATCCGCTACTACATTGGCCTTACCTAGATGATATAAGATGGTGATAGCATAGTCCTTCTGTAACTCCAACCACCTCTTCTGCCTCAAATTTAACTCCTTTTGCTTGAACATGTATTGCAAACTCTTATGATCCATGAACACCTCACATGACACGTCATATAAATAGTGCGTCCAAACCTTCAACACGTGAACAATGGCTGCTAACTCCAAATTATGAACTGGATAATTCTTCTCATGAATCTTTAACTGCCACGAAGCATAAGCAATGACCTTGCCATCCTACATCAATACCGCACCAAGACCAATACGAGATACATCACAATAAATTGTATATGGCCCAGAACCTGTAGGAAAAACCAATACCAGTGCCGTATTCAAAGCTGTCTTGAGCTTCTGAAAGCTCACCTCACACTCGTCCGACCACCTGAACTGGGCACCCTTCTAGGTCAACCTGGTCATCGGGGCTACAATGGATAAGAACCCTTCTAAAAACCCACGGTAATAACCTGCCAAACCCAAGAAACTTCTGATCTCTATAGCTGATATGGGTCTAGGTCGGTCCTTGACTACCTCTATCTTCTTTGGGTATACCTTAATACCCTCTGCTGAAACAACATGACTCAAGAAAGCGACTGATCCCAACCAGAACTCGTACTTCGAAAACTTAGCATACAACTGACTATCTCCCAAAGTCTGAAGAACAACTCTCAAATGTAGCTCATGCTCCTCCCGGCTGCGAGAATAAATCAAAATATTATCAATGAAGACTATCATGAACGAATCCAAGTAAGGCCTGAACACTCGGTTCATCAAATCCATAAAAGCTACTGGGGCATTTGTCAACTCGAATGACTTCACCAAGAACTCATAATGCCCGTACCAAGTGCGGAAAGCTGTCTTAGGGACATCTGATGCCCTAATCCTCAACTGATGGTAGCCAGATCTCAAGTCAATCTTCAAGAATACCTTGGCACCCTGAATCTGATCAAATAAATCATCAATTCTCAACAATGGATACTTATTCTTGATTGTAACCTTGTTCAACTACCGGTAGTATATACACTTTCTCATTGATCCGTCCTTCTTCTTAACAAACAACACCGGCGCACCCTAGGGCGAGACACTAGGTCTAATAGATCCCTTAAAGCAAGTCTTGCAACTACTCCTTGAATTTTTTCAACTCAGGCGGGGCCACACAATACGACAGAAAAGAAATGGGTTGAGTGCTCGGAGCAAAATTAATGCTGAAGTTAATATCCCTGTCAGGCAACATACTAGAAGGTCTGAAGGACAAACCTCAGAAAACTCGCGAACAATAGGCACAGAATCCATAGAAGGAACCTCAGCAATAGAATCATGAACACATGCCAAATAGGCCAAACAAACCTTCTCGACCATACGCCGAGCCTTAATATATGTGATAACACTATGGATAGAATGACCAGGAGTCCCTCTCCACTCTAAATGAGGCAACCCCGGCAAGGTTAAAGTCCCAATTTTAGGATGACAGTCCAAGATAGCGTGGTAAGGTGATAATCAGTCTATCCCAAATATGACATCAAAATCAACTATATCCAAAAGTAACAAATCTACATGAGTCTCTAGACCCCCAATCACAACTATACATGAATGATGGAAACAATCTACCATAATAGAATCATCCATCGGTGTAGACATATATACAAGAGCACTCAAGGAATCACTAGGCATGACCAAATACGACACAAAATAAGATCACACATAAAAGTACGTAGACCCTGGATCAAATAGAACTGAAGCATCCCTACTACAAACCAGAACACTATCTGTGATAACTGCATCAGAAGCCTCATCCTCAGGCCTGGCTGGAAGAGCATAATATCGAGGCTGGGCCCCACCACCCTAAACTACATCTCTAGGATGACCTATTGCTGGCTGGCCTCCACCTCTAGCAGCCTGACCTTTACCTCTAATACCTGTATCTCCACCTCTAGTATCTTTATTTCTATCTCTAGCTGGCTGGGCGGGCTGTGGAACACTCGGTGCCTGAACTATGGCACAGAACCCTGATGCTGAGAGTTGCTCAATGCTCGAGGGAAAAATCTAGCAATATTCCTATATCACCACAAGTATAACAAGCCCTCGCATGTTAAGACTGATGACCTTGATAACCTGAATAACCACCCCATAAACTCTGGAGTGGTAGTGCACTGATAGGAGCTAGTGGTGCATTGTATGAATGCTGATAAGAATACTGCATATGAGAACCACGACCACCTGAAGCACTATGGGAAACCTGAAGTGCTGACTAAAAAGACCTGGGAGGATGGCCTCTACTAAAAGAATTCCTACCTCCAGAGGAGGCATCACTGAATCTGCCTGAATAACGAGGCCTTTTGTCAGACCCCTGACCACCCCCCTGTGATAAAACTATCTGAACTCTCCTGGCTATATTGGCCGCATCCTAAAAGAAAATCTCACTCCCCGTCTCCTTAGCCATCTAAAATGGAATAGGCTGAATGAGTCCCTCAATGAACCTCCTCACTCTCTTTCTCTCAGTGGAAAGTATAAGAAGAGCATGACGGGCCAAATCAATAAACCTGGTCTCATACTAAGTAACAGTCATAGAACCCTACTGGAGATGCTCAAACTGCCTCCAATATATCTCCCTCTTAGTGATAGGAAGAAACTTCTCCAAAAATAGCTGAGAGAACTGATCCTAAGTAAAAGTTGGTGACCTAGGTGGTCAAGCCAAACAATAATCTCTCCACCAAGTCTTGGCGGATCCAGACAAACGAAAAGTAGCAAAGTCGACCCTATTGGTCTCTACTATCCCTATGTTCCTGAGAACCTCATAATAGCTGTCTAAATAATCCTGGGGATCCTCATAAGATGCACCACTGAAAGTGGTAGTGATGAGCTTGGTGAACCTGTCCAATCTCCACAAGGCATCAGCAGACCTAACTGGCCCCTTTTCGGTCTATGCTACAGTACCAGGCTGAACTACCCCAATTGAATGAGTTGCTGGAGTTTGAAACTTGGGAGCCATCTACTCCAGAGTGCGAGTAGTAGGAGTCCAGGCTTCTCCTCCATCCTAAGAGACGAGTGGTGCCACAAAAAGCAAGCCTACCTAGGCGACACTCTCCATAAGGCCCCCTAGATCGACCAAAGCAACCTTAAGTACTGCGGTTGCGATGAACCTCTCTAGGACCTGAGCTGGCCCCAGTGGTACTAACTGGGCTGGAAACTCAACACGAGGTTCCGCCGCTGGTGCTGCTGATCGAGTTCTGGGTTGAGCTCTAACCCTGCCTTAGGCTCTAGCACGGCCTCAACCTCTACCGCTCGCAGGAGATGCTACTGGGGGCTCGGGCTACTGTCAACTGATGAAATGGTATGTGTTCTCACCATCTGCGAGTAACAGAGTAGAAGTTCAATTAGCATTGAGAAGTCAAATCACATGACAGGAAAGAATAGATGTGAATTTTTTCCTAACTCTGTAGCCTCTAGGGGATAAACAGACGTCTCTGTACCGGTCCCTCAGACTCTACTAAGCTTGTCTATGAATTGTGAGACCTAACAAAACCTAGGCCTCTGATACCTATTTTTCACAATCCGGATTCCCCACCCTCTGGAGTCGTGATGGCGCTTACTAGTGAAAGTTAGCCCAGCCGACCCTTTGAATTATTTACCTTTTTTCCATTTTTAATCCTTTAACAATTAATGACCAATATTAGATAAACAATAGAATTTAATAAGCGGAAGACCAAAATGTAATATTTTAATAAAGATGTCAATACCAATATATACATAAACTACCCAGAACTGGTGTCACAATTTCACAGACCGTCTAAGACTGCTACAAATAAGGGTCCAAAAAATAAATACAATGCTATTTCTGAAATGCATAAATGAAACAGGATGAAATGATAGAAGGAGATGCCAAGGCCTACAGATGCATACAACCCAAAGCTAAGGTCCGTATGCTCTAGTACCGAGATTTGCATATAGTGCAGAGTGTAGTATCAGCAAAATCGACCCCATGTGCTGGTAAGTGTCTAGTCTAACCTCAGTGAAGTAGTGACGAGGCTAGGATCAGACTACCAATTAAACCTGCACAGTTAACATATACAGCAGAAAATAAACGGCAAAATAGTACAATTAAAGATATGAAGGGGGAGTCATGCTGCGGGGAACAACAAGTAGCAATAGACATCAACATTTAAATGTAGAGAACACTATAACTCAACTATCAGTAAATAATAGGAATATCAAAGACCAGTGCATGGCATCACCCTTCGTGCTTTTACTATTGTCATCACCATAATAATCAATATAAACAGTATTGCATCACCCTTCGTGCTTCTACCTCACATAAACATGGGAAAAAATGAACCTTCATGCATTATTACTCATATAAAGGCACGAGATGGTACATCGTGCATCACGACATCACCCTTCATGCATTAACACTCTTCCTCACCCAAATAACAATCACAAGCAATAAGGGCAAGGGAATAAGTAAAATCACAATAAAAGCTTGTCAAGGGAATAATAGTACAACAATCATATTTCGACAAGGGAAATCATATCAAAGCCATAACATCCCGGCAAGGGAGATAACATTAGAAGCAACAACATACCCTCAAGGGAGACAATATCTAGATCCTCTTCTTTTTTTCACATCTACTCCACAACTCAATTGACAACTTGAGGTAATGCTCTATAGTATTCAATTACCAGCAACAATTTCATAAATCATTTCACAAATTGAGCCAACGCTCTTCAATGTGCACTTATCGAAATTACTTCCACAAGCCTTGTTCAACAATAGAAATATCATATAAGGCATGCACAATACAAAATGGTGTCATATTAATCATAGTATAAGACTCACGGGCATGCTTAACACCAACGTATAGATACTCGTCACCATGCCTATACCTCGTACTCAATAATTAACACGTAGCAAATAGGACACAACTCATAATCCCTCAAGCTAGGTTAGACCAAACACTTACCTCAACACCATAAACACAATTCAAGCCTCAACTACCGCTTTACCTCTTGATTCTACCACTAATTTGCTTACTTAACTATATCAATAAGTGCTAAATTAATGAATTCTAATGAATGAAAATAGGTTTTTCTAAAGTTTTTCCCAAAAAGCCAAAATCGACAGCGGGCTCGCTTGGTCCAAACCCGAAATTCGAACCAAAACCCGATCACCCATTCACCCCCAAGCCCAGATATATTATAGGTTTTGGAATTCATTTCTCGGGATTGGGATCTCGGAATTCGATCTGGCATACACCCAAGTCCCATATTTTTTTACAGACCCTCCCGGACCGTCAAATCACGTGTTTGAATCCTTTAACCCAAAATGTTGATTTAAGTCAACTTAAATTCATTTTAAAAGCAAAATTTATCATTTTCATAGATTTCCACTTAATAGCTTTCCGGATACATGCTTGGACTGTACATGCAAATTGAGGTGAGATAAAAAGCAAGGTTTTAAGGCCTCAAGACACTGAATTTAGTTGCAACACAAGTGATGATGACCTTTTGGATTATCACAATTTTGCCAGATGTGAGTTTGAGAAGAAATTTGCCTTTTCCAATAACTATAGTAGTCCTTAAGTCACCAAGATATACAACTTCTTCTTCTTCCTCAACTTGGGTGTAAGCCAAAATGTCTTTTTTGTTAGCACATATATGCCTAGTGACACCAAAATCTAACACTCAATCTTTCACATTAGCCACAAGGTACACTTGGGAAATAACTGCAGCAATTATGTCATCTGCTTTGGCTTTAGTTAAATTTACTTTAGCCTTAACGGGATTGTCATTCCCCACCCTCTTACGGCATTGAGCAACATGACGGCTAGGTTTGCCACATACAAAACAATTTCTTTTTTTCTTGAAGGCTTGAGTGTTGGATTGGGATTATAACCCTTTATTTTATCATACCTGTTATCTAATTTGTTCTGCCACTTATTGTCCTCCACAAGGTTTGCTCTCGCAGCAATTTCCTTTCCTTTGTCAGCAACATCTTACTTGCGATTTGTATTTTCAATTATAATGTGCTTGACCAAGTCCTTCAGTGACAATTGCTTATGTTTGTGTTTCAATTGATGTTTGTAGTCACTCCAAGATTTGGGAATTTTTTCTATAAACATACCAGTAACAAACTGTTCGGGCAGAGAAATATCTTCAGATTTGAGATCTTCAATCAACTTGTGATATTCGTTGATTTATGTAGTTATGTCCTTGTCCTCCATCATCTCCCACTTGTAGTAGTTTCTAATTGCAAACTTTTGTTTAGTAGCATCTTCAACAGTGTACTTTGTTATTATTGACTCCTAGATTTCTTTTACCTCCTTGTAGGAAATGTAGACAACAAACAATTCATTAGAAATAGTAGAAATCATAGCATGTCTACATACCTTATTAGCATGAATCCATTGATCCATATAAATGGAAATTGCTTCAGTTGCCTTAGGATCAGTAAGTGCAAAAGCAACTCCGTGCATATCCAAAATAATGCACCCATTCCTGCCAACTATAATAACCCGATTGGTCATGTTACTTTTAAAATCACGTTTCCCTAGGTAAGACTTACTATACTTGCTTTTATGGATTTATGACATGCACGAATGATTGGTTCTGGATTTGGAAGTATTTGGGGTGAAATCGAAATACTTGGTTCCTTAAGATTGGCTTAGAAGGCCAAGTTTCACTTCAGTCAATATTTTGAGTAAATGACCTCGTTATCCGGATTTGAAGATTACAACAAGTTTGTATGATGATCTCAGACTTGGGCGTATGTCCGGATCGGGTGTTGGATAACCCTGGAGTGCTTTGGTGCCCAATAGTGAAAGTTGATTCCTTACAGATTTTGAAGTTCTTAAATATTTGGTTTGGAGAAGGTTTTTGTGTTATCGTGGTCCGAATGGAGTTCTGAGATCAAGAATAGTTCCACATTACCTTTTAAGACTTGCACGTAAAATTGGTGTCAATTTGAGTAATGTAAGTATTTTTCGTCGCATTGGAAGTAAATTGAAGAACTTGAAGTTCATAAGTTTGATTCAATTGGCTTTAGGGGTTGATTCTGGGATTTAGGGTTGTTTTGGGTGTTCTGAGGGTTCGATCAAGTTTGTTTTATGATTTCAAAATTTTCGGTATGTTTGGGCGAGGCCTGGGACGCCGAGCGTCAATTAAATGAGGCTCAAGTGAATTAGAAATGTTAGAAAGGAGCTGAAGCTTCAGTTCTCTATCATAACCACACCTACGGTTGGTCAGCCGCAGGTGTGAGACCGCAAGAGCGATCGATACCTCGCAGGTGCAACCAAGGGGGAGAAGCCCAAGAACCACAGATGTGGCTCCCTTTTCTGCAGAAGCGGACTCGTAGAAGCAGAAGGGGTCCCAGCCAGGCCAGCCCAGCTCCGCAGATGCGGACGTCCCCTTGTAGAAGCGAGACTGCAGATGCAGAATGTGTTGAAGGTAGTTCCTTCATTAATGCAGGAATGTGTTATTTTTTGAAACATTTTCTCCATTGTTTGGGTGATTTGGGAGATTCCAAAGAGGGAGTTTCCACCTATCATCTTGAGATAAGTTACTTCTACATATAGTAATTTTAATACTTGCGTTTTGGGTAGATGAACACACAAAGATTAGTGAAAAATTATGGGATTAGAGTAGAACCTAGGGTTTTAATAAAATAAGATTTAACCACGACATTTGTTATGAAATAAAGTATAAATCACATATTCTTGATCCTTCAGTTATGGAGAACAACTTTCTTAAAAAATTTCTAGAATCCGGGCACGTGGGCCTGGAGATGGATTTTAGAAAACTTTTATTTAGGGTTGGAAAATTAGTTTAGTAGTTAGAATTTTCACACCTCCTTTTTTTACGTTTACTATACCCTGTGAAGGTCATAAAGGAGTTTTTTCAATTAAAGGACAGTCAGAATGAGATTTATTATTATTTATTCAGAGTCGCCACTTGGGACATTAATGGTGTCCCAAGTCACCGGTTAAATCCCGAACCGAGGAAAATATGACTCTGTTAACAGTTCGCGAACCTGAAATCCGGATAAGGAATTCTGTTAACCCCGGAGAAGGTGTTAGGCATTCCCGGATTCTGTGGTTCTAGCACGGTCGCTCAACTATTGTATTTAATTTTTATCTGATTTCAATACATGTTCTATTTTTATGTGCCTTTTGTTAATAACCCGCTTTTATTATATTTATTATTTATTTTTACAAGAATTACAACGTCGTGAAAATGTATCTCGAACCATGCCGCACCAGTGCCCCGTGGCTTTTAACACATTTTGACTTCGTTAAGATTTGGATTTGGGTCACATAAATGTGCACCCGTATTTAGGAAAGTAATATTATTAACATACGCGCTTAAAGCGACTACGCATTCATTATTTTTGGGGAAGACCGTGAAATTCACTAAACGATCCTCCCAATTTCTAAGTATTTTTTAGGAAGTAATTAATGAGGGCCCCGCAATTATATTATGATTTGGCGAGGCTCATCTCATTTTTACTTTTTAAAAAAAGTCAATCCTAAAGTGAACTATATTTTCTATTTACTTCCTTTGTTCCTATAAAATAAGAGCAGATCCTAATTATTTATTGTGAGATCAAATAGTAATTTTTCATTATAGCATAACTATTGAGCTCAAGGATAAGTCCAATGAGAATAAATTGCACTCCAAATCCGTAAAGCCCACATGTTTGCCACAGGCAAAAGGCCTTCGAAACTAGGCCCAAAATTGGACCTTGTCCATTTAACACAACAAACCAACTGCCGGCCTTTAACCTGGCCCAAATTGGCACAAGTTTGCAGCCTGTAGCCCAATATTAATTAAAGAAAGCCAATGAATTTTTACTTTAACAAATCTTAAGCTCGTTAAAATTTTAACCTTATTTTTTATAACTACTGAGATTATTTGAATTTGCTCTTAAACTACCTATTATTAAAGATTTTCAACGCTATCTATGTGTCAATTTTGACTTAACTACCAGGCACGAATTAAGCTAAACAAACTTGGCTGAACTTAACAAATGACAACAATACTGAATTTAAAGCTAATTAATTATGGATTATAGTTCACAATTCATCACTTCTATTAGGACAGATCTAAACCAGGTATTAATCAATATTGAAACTAATTTCCTAAGAGTATCTCGTAACTCAACTACAAATATTGCATTTTTACTGTTTTACACTTCAAAATCACTGATCTTCTATAGATGTCCAAAAATGAATAGTCTAACTTAAAATCATCTTACAGTTCAGTCCAATTATACATCTAAATCATAATTGAATTACAACTCAAATTTACGATCAAATATATTACATAAAGATTCAGTTCAATCAAATCTAACAGTTCAGGCACATTGTGACACAAACAAAATTAAAAAAATATAGCTTCAATTCATGTCAGCTGAAGGTTACACCAAGGAGAATTCAAATGTGTACCTGGATTTGAAGTTAAGAATGATTAGAAGAAAGATCAGCAGTAGTTATACAACAACAGCAAGATAGAAAACCCGATAACAGCTTCAAAATTCAACGAATCAAACCACAGCAAGGATTTGGACCAAAGCTCAAACACACTCGATCAATGCAATGTAATTTCACAGCATTTTGATTACCAGAAATAGAGAGAAATCAATAAACAGCCTTCAAATTGAACTAAAATCAGTGAAACAGTGGATTTTTGGATTTTTCTACTGATTTCTAATGTTTTTAAGCTTTTTTGGAATGTTGAATTGTGAAATTTGGATCTAAGGGGGTAGAAATTATTTGAGAAAAGTTTCAGGTTTTCTAAACTTCTGAAATGAGGCATATCAATGCCTATTTATAGAATTAAGATTGGAGGGAATTTTAAATTTCAGATTTTATACTTTAGTCCCTCTTTTATTTCACTTATACCCTTATTCTTTTACTTATACACCCCAATCTAGAATCTTCTAATCTATTGTAATCCCTTATATACCCTCACTTTACTTCTAAATCTACCCAATTACCCTTACTCTATTCCCAAAATATCCCTCTTTCCTTTGATTTATTACTAATAACCCTTTTTAGGTACCCAAAATACCCCTAAAACTAAGTCAGATTTACTAACTGAACCTATTTCCCTTCAACCCCTTTAACCCCCTGAATTATTTAACTGTCAGATTTTACTATTATAACCCTAATTATCAAAAACTAACCAGATTTTAACAAATTGAATTAACTAATGATTAGGAACTTAACAGGTATAACCAAATGCTAACTAATGTCAATTAATCCTAAGTAATCAAACTAATTATTAACACTGACTAACAATTATCCAAAATTAACACTGACTAACAATTATCAAAATCAACAGTTATAACCAATCCTTATCAAATATTAACAACAAAAACAATTAAAGAAATTTCTGCAAACAAAATCTAATTAACCTCTATTTGATGTCAAATTTATTTTCTTAAATGAAATTAATCAGAATCTATTTACTAATTGTTAAAAACCTAATAATATCCAATTTTAAACCTAAAATACTATACAAAAATTAGAAGATAAACCCTAACAGAAAAAAATTAAAAACATATAAACCAACACATGCAAACAAAAATGAAAGAAACAAAACAGAAAAAGAAAAGAAAACTTAGCTTTTTCAGTCTTTTTAGGTATAAAACCTTCAAGAAAAAAAAAGAACAGGCGTCTTGTGGCATTTTTTGTGAACTTTGCTTCACCGGAGAACTTCAGACTTACTTTTTGAGGCGTTCTAGTTGGATTTGACGTTCAAGATCTTCAGAATCATGTAGAGGGAGGCAAGACGGTGATTTGGTATAATTTTGGGCTGGATTGGGTAAGGTAGTGTTCGCCGAAATTAGAGTTCCGGCAAAACAAAATGGGATATTTGAACAGATGGGGCTATGTTTGAAAGAAACGGAGTAGAGGGGTGGAATCAGGGGCTTATGGTGGTTATGTGGTGTAATTTCTACGGCGATTGGTAGAAGTGTCGTTTTCCACCGGTAGGGTTCCGGCGGGTTGACAGGGGAAACTATGGCGGCTGAGGGCAAGAGGAAGATGAAAAGGGTGAAAATGTTTTTTGATTTTTTAATTGTGTATATGATATATTAAAAGCATAAGGATTGACCCCAAACCGTTGGATTAAAGTATTTTGACGGCTAGGATTCCTTTGGCACTATACGACGTCGTTTTGTTTAATGAAATCAGGCCACACAACCGTTGGATCCACATGATCAAGGGCTAGGATCAACGCCTTTAAGCGGCGTCGTTTGGCTAGGCGGGGGTAGACCGGGCAGGGAATAATTTGGGGCCTGGGCATGGGTATTTTGCTTTGGGCTGGAACATTTGGCCCAAAATTTATTTACTTATTTTCTTTCTTTTTGTTTTCTTTTTATTGCATTTATTTCCATTTTTATTTTGTATTTTTACTTTGTATTTTTTTTTCTATTTTGCAGATTTATATTTATTATTTTTTCTAATTTTATCAATTTGTGAAATTGAATTCTAAAATTTATTTAATGACTATTTTATAGCAATTTCCAATTAAACAATAAAATGCTATTTTTTATTTTTCCTTAAATTTTTCTAAAATGAATTAATACTAAAATTGTGAAATTAAGAATCCTAATGCATATGCATATTTTTTGTATTTTAATATAAATTATTATGCAACTAATTAACACAAAAAATGCAAAAAATATCAATAAAAATTATAAAGAAAAATTATTTTGTTTTGGATTTTTAGGAATAATTTTCTTAGGGCAAAAATCACGTGCTCACAGCTGCCCCTCTTTGCCCGGAAACACGAAGTAAGATAAGTGAGCGGCAATGAGAGATTTTTGCTTATTTGCATATTCCGTGTGAAGCATTTTTAAAAGTTTTGACCGCACCCTGCTTTAGAGGTTGCCTACATATTCCGGGCTAAACAGGAATCAGGTCAGTGTAGTCCAGGAGTGTTTGGTAGCTGGGACTACCGGAAGCTGTGATTTCACTGCTGTTGTTGCTATTACTTCTCGTTGACCTCCTTATTACACCATGTAAAGGTAAAAAGAAGCTAGCCTAAGCTATGCTTTATGAGTTACAAGAAATCCTATTTATGCCTTAAAAACTTGCTCTTGTGTTGCCTTGAACTTGTATCTTATATTCTTTCAATGGAATTCTGACTGTTGCCTTGACGAAGTTTTGAAATATGTGTCCATTCTTCAGGTGGACTCCTGCTTGCGACTGCTTGAAAATATATTCCCTTGTTCTCCAGGTGGGTTCCTGCTTGTGATTACTTTGAGAAAGTATTCCCTTGTTATCCAGGTGGGCTCCTGCTTACGACAAAATAGACAACCAAAGAAAATTTTCTGCCCCAGTATGGTGACTGGGCATATCGTGTTATCAGACATTAAAATTAAAAGCTAAAATTTGGATTGTACTTCCCTTGTTTTCCAGGTGGGTGCCTGCTTGTTGTATTAGAAAAGATATTCCCTTTGTTCTTCAGGTGGGCTCCTTTTTTTTGAATTTGAAAAATATTCCCTTTGTTCTTCAGGTGGGCTCCTGCTTGAGATTACTTTGAGAAAGTATTCCCTTATTATCCCGGTGGGCTCTTGCTTGAGATTACTTTGAGAAAGTATTCCCTTGTTATCCAGGTGGGCTCCTGCTTGTTATCTTTTGAAAAAGATATTCCCTTGTTCTTCAGGTGGGCTCCTGCTTGCGATTCTTGAAAATATATTCGCTTGTTCTCTAGGTGGGCTCCTGCTTACGACAAAAATAGACAACCAAAGAAAATTTTCTGCCCCAGTGTGATAACTGGGTGCGTTGTGTTACGGAATGTTAACTTGAAAGATAAGCGTTGCATTATAATTCCCTTGTTCTTCAGGTGGGTGCCTGACTGCTGTGTTTGGAATGTATTCCCTTGTTCTTCAGGTGGGCGCCTGCTTACAAAGAAAAATTCTTTTTGCCCCTGTTTTAATCAAAGAAAGATTTGTTAATAAAATGGTGGTTAGCTGCTGGCATTCTTGTTGGCCATGCTCCCGCTTCTGACTTTGCTCCGTCTTGCTTCTTTGGACTTTCTTTGACTTGCCATGATTTCCCGGCTAGCTTTCATACCCTCTGATCCTAATGAACCAAATGTTTTACCTCATGCTACTATCTTGGTGTTTCTATTCCCTTTTTGTGAAACTTTGCTTCTCCCTCCAATTATCTGATTACCCTTCTGATAGGATTTACATTGATCCTTCATGTTTTACTTTCTTTTAATATGTCCCAATATCATTGTGCCACACAACTGGGAAACTGGTAGTTAGCTTTGACTGAAATGTCTTATAGACAGATTTTGGGAAAAATGAAATGCAATGACCTCGAAAATTTTGAGGATAGAAAAACTCTTAAAAGAGAAAGAGGATAGGACTTATCTGAGTGGAAAGGCTGATTCCATTGATAGTGCCATGCATTTTGGATTAACCAACCTAGTCTGTCCAATAAATCAATTGTCAACTGCCACATTTTGCTGTTCCATACTTTCACAATCTGACTTAAGCCAAAACCCAAAACTTGCTTGTTTTGCCATGGTTTCAAACACCTTTCAACCACATACTTTCTTCATTTGTCCAGTCTGAAAACTCACTTTTCGCCCTACGGTGCCCGTGAGGGTTTTCATCAATAAGACTCTCTCATTTTTAATATCTCTCAACTCACATCACCTTATGGTGCCCGTGAGGGTTTTCACCAATAAGACTCTCTCATTTTTTAATATCTCTTCTTCTGGTACCAGAGTGTTGTCCACAACATAAATCAACTTACCTGCTTGTATTGAAATTTCTTAAAATTGATCAGAAGGTATTTCTTTGGACTGTAATGTGGCTTTTGGATGGGTTTAGAAAGAAGGGCATAAAGGCTAAAAATATTTCAACGTGGGTTCAAAAGTTACAAGTTTCGGAATCATATCTTTCACAACAAACATAACTTCTGCCCCAGTTTCATACTTGGGGATTCTTGGACTTCTCTTTGGTTTTAACTGAACCTCAGTGAGGCTGCCTACGTACCCTTTCGGGATCAAGTCAAACGTAGTTCTGTTCATAAAATCGCTTCACTGTTGCGATGTTTCCTTCCTTCCATTCTTCTTCTTTCCTTTCTTCTTTTCTTTTCTTTCTTTTCTTCTTTTTCTTTCTTTTCTTCTTTTTTTTTCTTTTATTTTCCTCTTTTCTTTTCTTTTTATTTCTATTTCCTTTTCTTCTTTTATTTTCTCTTTTCTTCTTTTCTTTTCTTGTTTCTCCACTTAATTTTCCCGTTCAATCCTTGATTTTTGTTGTTGATTCCGAAAGAGGGATATGAAAGAAAATATAATAAGGCTCAAAGGGATGGAAATGGATAAAATGTTTGGATAGCAGAACAAAATGCCTTCTTCATTTCAATCTTAAAACATGTCAAATACAATCAGATACATAAAGACAAAGAAATCATACATAATATCTCTTGACTGCATCAGAATTGATAGCCATTTCTGCACATTTCCCTTCCATATCTGTTAGATATAATGCACCATTGGACAACACTCGTGTTACAACAAATGGCCCCTGCCAGTTGGGAGCGAACTTTCCTTTTGCTTCAGACCAGTGAGGTAGGATACACTTCAATACCAATTGTTCGACTTCAAATTTCTGCGGACGCACTTTCTTGTTATAAGCTCTGGTCATTCTCTGTTGGTACAATTTCCCATGACATACTGCTGCCAATCTCTTTTCATCAATCAAGCTTAATTTTTCTAAACGAGCTCTGACCCATTCATCATCATCAATTTCTGCCTCTGCAATAATCCGAAGGTAGGGTATTTTCACTTCTGCAGGTATCACTGCCTCCGTACCGTATACCAATGAATAAGGAGACTGAAGTGCGAACAGTAGTGCGATATCCTAGCAAAGCGAAGGGTAATTTCTCATGCCACTGCCTGGATCCTTCCACCATTTTCTGAAGTATTTTCTTGATATTCTTATTAGCTGCCTCAACTGCTCCATTCGCCTTAGGACGATATGGTGTGGAATTACGGTGTGTAATTTTATACTTCTGACATGTCTCCGCCATCAGATGACTGTTGAGATTGGCACCATTATCTGTGATAATCATCTTCGGAATTCCAAACCGGCAAATGATATTTGAATGCACAAAATCGACCACTGCCTTCTTGGTCACTGATTTGAAAGTTTTTGCCTCAATCCACTTAGTAAAATAATCAATGGCTACCAGAATAAACCTGTGCCAATTAGATGCTGCTGGCTCGATTGGCCCAATGACGTCCATTCCCCAAACAACGAAGGGCCATGGTGCCGACATTGCGTGCAACTCAGATGGAGGAGAATGAATCAAATCTCCATCTACTTGACACTGATGACACTTGCGTACGAAACTGATACAGTCCCATTCCATAGTGAGCCAATAATATCCTGCTCGAAGAATCTTTTTGGCTAGTACATACCCACTCACATGAGGTCCACAAACTCCTGCATGTACCTCAGTCATTATAGTTGTAGCCTGTTTAGCGTCCATGCACCTTAATAAATCAAGATCCGGAGTTCTTTTGTATAACAGTCCTCCGCTAAAGAAAAATCCGCTTGCTAAGCGTCTAATAGATCTCTTTTGATCCCCCGTGGCCTGTGCCGGATATACTCCCATTCTGAGGTATTTTTTAATATCATGAAACCATGTCTCACCATAGAGCTCTTCTTCAACCATATTGCAATAAACATGTTGATCTCGGACCTAAATCTGTAATGGGTCCACATAAGCCTTATTCGGATGATGCAACATTGACGCCAGAGTGGCCAAAGCATCAACAACTTCATTGTGAATCCTCGAAATGTGCTTGAATTCTATTGACTGAAACCGCTGGCAAAGTTCATGCAGACATTGCCGGTACGGTATGAGTTTTAAGTCCCGTGTTTCCCATTCACCTTGAATTTGATGTACCAAAAGATCCGAGTCGCCCATGACCAAGATCTCTTGGACACCCATATCTATAGCCATCCTCAAACCCAAGATACATGCCTCGTATTTAGCCATATTGTTGGTGCAAAAGAAATGAAGCTGAGCTGTAACAGGGTAATGTTGCCCTGTCTCTGAAATAAGTACCGCTCCTATCCCGACGGCTTTATTATTGGCAGCCC
>MDKF010416782.1:0-14932 GCA_026770625.1 Nicotiana glauca | reverse complement strand
TTGTCACTTTAATTGGAAAAACTCCCTTTACCACGCCCTTCGCGGGGTGCGGTAGCGCCAAAAGGAGGTGTGACAACTGGTTATTATTCAGAAGCACATGCACCAGCAACACACTATGGTAGGGGTTTTGTGTGTCGCCCTATTCATTCAGCTCTACCAGCAGCCAATGTTGTTCCAGCTCCTCCTAGAACTCGAGAGCCCAATTGTGCACCACCAGTATCTAGTATGCCTCCTGCTCAAGGTGCTATTTCTGGCCAGACCAGCATGCCAAGTCCGAGTCAGTCTCAGCCACCGCATCCTCCTAGGGGTTGCTTTGAGTGTTGTGACACTCATCACATGGTTAGGGATTGGCCCAGAGCCATAAGGGGCATACCTCCACTGAATTATCAGCCTCCATGTGGTCCACCAGGTCCTCCGACCATTTCCCCAGCCCCAATTGCTGCTCCACCTCCTTAGGCAACTCGAGGTAGAGGTTAGGGAGGTTGAGGCCACCCTAGATGGGGAGGCCATGCCAGATACTATGCCCTTCCAGCCCGTACAGAGGACGCCACTTCAAACTCAATTGTCACAGGTATCGTCCATATCTGTCATAGGGATACATCAGTATTATTTGACCCAGTATCTACGTATTCATATGTGTCTTCTTATTTCTTTTCATATTTGAGTATATCTCGTGATTCTTTGAGCTCACATGTTTATATTTCCACTCCTGTGGGAGATTCTCTTATTGTGGACCGCGTTTATCGATCTTATTGTGAGCCGATTTATTATTACTTAGCATGGTGGATTTTGATGATATCTTGGACATGGACTGGTTGTCGCTCCATTATGCTATTCTTGATTGTCACGCCAAGGCAGTGATGTTTGTTATGCCGGGTTTACCACGAGTAGAGTGGAGGGATACTTTAGATTACACTTCCAATAAAGTTATCTCATTTCTTAAAGCTTAGTAAATGGTTGAGAAGGGGTGTGACGCGTATCTAGCTTATGTGAGAGATATCAGTATTGATACCCCTACAGTTGATTCAGTTCCAGTATTGCGGGATTTTCGTGATGTATTCCTAGCTGAACTTCTAGGCATGCCGCCCGACAGAGATTTTGATTTTGGCATCGATTTGTTGCCGGGAACTTAGCCAATCTCTATTCCTCCTTATTGTATGGCCCTTCCTGAGTTGAAGGAGTTGAAGGATCAGTTAGAGAAATTCCTTGATAACGGCTTTATTCAGCCCAGTGTGTCACCTTGGAGGTGCTCCTGTCTTGTTCGTGAAGAAAAAAGATGGTTCTATGCGTATGTGTATTGATTATCGCCAGTTTTACAAAGTTACAGTGATGAATCAGTATCGTTTGCCTCGTATTGATGACCTGTTTGATCATCTATAGGGTTCTCAAGTATTTTCTTAGATTGACTTGCATTCTGGTTATCGTCAGTTGAAGATTTGGGAGCCAGATATCCCGAATACAGCCTTCAGGACTCGATATGGTCATTGCGAGTTTCTTGTTATGTAATTTGTGCTAACAAATGCCCCCACAGCATTTATGCATTTGATGCACAGTGTATTCCGGCCATATCTTGACTCGTTCATCATTGTCTTTATGGATGACATTCTAGTTTACTCTCGGAGTCGGGAAGACCATGAGCAGCACCCGAGGACAGTGCTTTAGACCTTGAGAGAAAAGAAATTATATGTGAAGTTCTCGAAATGTGAGTTTGGTTGGATTTAGTGGTATTCTTCGTCCATATAGTGTCTTGTGACGGGATCAAGGTAGATTTGAAGAAGGTAGAGGCAGTGCAAAGTTGTCCTAAACCATCATCAGCCACAGAGATCAGCAGTTTCCTTGGGTTGGTAGGATAATACCGTCGCTTTGTAGAGGGATTTTTATCTATTGTGGCACCTATGACCAGACAGACCCAGAAGGGTGCTCCGTTCTTGTGGAACGAGAAGTGTGAGGAGAGCTCTCAGAAGCTTAAGATAGCTTTGACTATAGCCCTAGTATTAGTATTGTCTACAGGTTCGGGGTCTTATATTATCTATTATGATGCCTCGAGGATTGGCCTTGGAGCGGTATTGATGCACGACGGTAGGGTGATTGAATACACGTCTAGACAACTGAAGGTGCATGAGAAGAATTATCCTGTCCATGATCTCGAGTTATCTGCTATTGTTCACGCCTTGAAGATCTAGCGTCATTATTTGTACGGTGTTCCTTGTCAGATCTACACTGATCACCAGAGTTTACAGCATTTGTTCAAGCAGACGGACCTTAATTTGCGTCAGTAAAAGTTATTGTAGCTACTTAAAGACTATGATATCACTATATTGCACCACCCAGGAAGGCCAATGTAGTGGCTGGCGCCTTGAGTCACCAGGCGGAGAGTGTGGGAAGTTTGACATATCTTCCTGCAGATGAGAGGCCCTTAGCCTTGGATGTTCATGCCTTAGCCAGTCAGTTTGTAAGATTGGATATTTCAGAGCTTAGCCGGGTATTATCTTGTGTGGTTGCTCGGTCTTCTCTTTATGACCGCATCAGGGAGTGCCAGTATGATGATCCTCACAATCTAGTTCTTCAAGATAGGGTTCGGCGAGGTGATGCTAGAGATGTGACTATTGGTGATGATGGCATGATAATGATGTAGGGCCGGATCTATGTGCCCAATGGAGATAGGCTTCGGGAGTTGATTCTTGAGGAGGCTCACAGCTCGCGGTACTCCATTCATCCGGGTGCTATGAAGATGTACCAGGATTTGAGGCAGCACAATTGGTGGAGGAGGATGAAGAAGGATATAGTTGGGTATGTGGCCAAGTGTCTCAACTGCCATCAGGTTAAGTATGAGCATCAGAGATCTAGTGGATTGCTGCAGAGGTTAGACATCCCAGAGTGGAAATGGGAGCGGATTACCATGGATATTGTAGTTGGACTTTCGCGGACTTTAAGGAAGTACGATATACTATTTGGGTGATCGTGGATCGGTTGACCAAGTCAGTTAATTTTATTCCATTATTGACTTCGTACTCTTCGAAAAGATTGTGAGATTTATATCACGGAGATCGTCTGCCTTCATGGTATTCATGTATCCATCATTCTTACAGATGTACTCAGTTCACATCACGGTTCTAGAGAGTCCTACAGAAGGAGTATGGTACTAGGGTGGAGCTGAGTATAGCCTTTCACCCTCAGACGGATAGTCAGTCCGAGCACACAATTTAGATTATTGAGGATATGCTTCATGCTTGTGTGATGGAGTTCTAAGGATCATGGGGCCAATTCTTGCCACTTTTAGAGTTTTCTTAACACAATAGTTACTAGTCCAGCATTCAAATGGCACTATACGAGGCTTTGTATGGTACGCGGTGCCGGTCCCCGGTGGGATGGTTTGAGGCGAGCGAGGCCTGATTGTTGGGTACAAATTTGGTCCAGGACACCTTGGATAAGGTGCAAGTGATTCAGGAGAGGCGTTGCACAGCCCATTTTGGGCAGAAATGTTATGTGAACTGGAAGGTTCGTGACTTGGCATTTATGGTGAGGATCAGGTCTTGCTTCGGGTATCGCTTGTGAAGGGCGTCATGAGATTTGGGAAGAAGGGAAAGCTAAGCCCAAGGTTCATTGGTCTTTTTGAGATATTGTGGCATGATGCGGAGGTTGCTTATGAGCTTGCCTTGCCTCCCAGCCTAGAAGGAGTTCATTCGGTATTCCATGTTTCCATGCTCCGGAAGTATCACGGTGATCCGACTCATGTATTGGATTTCAGCTCAGTCCAGTTGGACAAGGATCTATCTTATGTTGAGGAGCCAATAGCCATTTTGGACAGGCAGGTCAAGAAGCTCAGGTCAAAGAATATTGCTTCAGTAAAGGTCCAGTGGATGGGTCAGCCGGTCAAGGAGGCGACTTGGGAGACCGAGCGTGATATGCTCAGCCGTTATCCTCATCTTTTCACCACTTCACGTATGTGTCTATGCTCGTTCGAGGACGAACGAATATTTTAATATGGAGAGAATGTAATGACTCGATAGGTTATTTAGAGAATTAATGCCCCGATCCCCTGTTAACTACTTCCCCCATGTCTTTTTATGCTATTGTGATTTGCCGGGATGGTTCATGTTGAGTTTTGGAGTATTTTGGGACACTTAGTCCCTAAATGGGATTAAGTCTTGGAATTTGTATCATAGTTATAATAATGTGAAGACGGATCCATAATGGAATTTTTTCAATTCCGTTAGCTTAGTTGGGTGATTTTGGGCTTAGGGGCATGTCCGGATTGTGTTTTGGAGGTCCGTAACTTATTTCGGCTTGAAATGGCGAAAGTTAAATTTTAGGAGTTTCGGGCTGATAGTGGAATTTTTGATATCGAGGTTGGAATTCGATTCCGGAAGTTCAAGTAGGTCTATAGTGTTGACTATGACTTGTGTGCAAAATTTGGGTTTAATCGGACAGAGTTTGGTTGGTTTCGGCATCGGTTGTAGAATTATGGAAATTCAAGTTCATTAGGTTTGATTGGAGGGTGATTCGTGGTTTTAGCATTGTTTGATGTGATTTGAGGGCTCGATTAAGTTCGTATGATGTTTTAGGATTGTTTGGCATGCTTGGTTGAGGTCCTGGGGGCCTCGGGTGAGTTTCGGATGCTTAACGTATTTGAATTTGGACTTAGGAGATTCTGAACTCGGTTGCTTTTAGTGTTTTCACAAGGAGGTCGAAGATGCGGTTAGAGGCTAGGGGACCAGAGGCCGCAGGTGCAGTTCCTGCGGAATTATTGAAATTCCGCACGTGCGGAGCTGTAGCCGCAGAAACGGCCCTATGATCGTAGATGCGAAAATCGCTGGGCAGAAAAGGGGAGTTCGAGGGTTTGAGATTTCATAACTCAAAACTTGGTTTGGAACTCGGATTTGAGGGTAGAAGTTTGGAATTTGAGGGTAGAAGTTTGGAAATGGGAGAACAAGTTCCCTAATTGAAAATTTGAGTTTTGACTAGGATTTTGACATCAGATTGGGATGATTTTTGTTCAAGTGTACTCGTGAGTGAATGGGTATTAATAATTTGTGATTTTTACCCGATTCCGAGGTGTGGGCCCAGGGAGGATTTTTGGGTTCCTAACCCTAGCTTGATTTCATTAGTTAAATTAGTTACTTACAGTTATATTTACGTTATGCAATTGGTTTGATCAGATTTGGGCCTTTCGGAGTTGGATACTCGTGGGAAGAGCATGATATCAAGTTGATTTGAGTGGTTCAAGATACGTGGCTTGCCTAACCTTATGTTGAAGAATTTCCTCTTTAGGATGTTTGGTATTGTTTGATGTGTGAGTGCCATGTATTGTTGCAGAAATTCTGTTTTTCCTACTTAATCATAAATTGTTTTCCCTTATTAGATTGCACTACTATGTTTAATTGCTGAGATTAGATTAGGAAAGCATACTTACGTATTTTTAACTACTTATTTGATTTATGTGAAACATGCTTAGGTGGACCCCCATTTCCTTCATTTGTGTTTAGTCTAGACTGTATAGTTTGATGTCGTACCTGCCATTTTTATCTTCAGCTGCATATTTATTTTGGGACTAAGGACGTATTCCGGAAAATCCCCCTGTCTTGCACATTTATTTTGGGACTACGGACGTATTCTGGGAGATCCCCAGTACTACATATTTATTTTGGGACTATGGATGTATTTCGGGAGATCCCCATGTACTGCATAATCATTTCGGATCCTACGGGATGTTATCCAGGAGAGATTTCTATTGTGTTTACTTTGTTCTGAGCTGAGGGCTCCCTTAACTGTTAAAATTGTGTAATTTCCTTAATTGTTTTATCGTAATCTCTATTTATGTCTTTCACTGCTTAATTTATTATATATACTCCAGTAGGGCCCGGACCTGACCTCGTCACTACTTAACCGAGGTTAGGCTTGGCACTTACTAGATACCATTGTGGTGTACTCATGCCCTTTCCTGCACATGTTTTTGTGTACAGATCCAGGTACGAGCTATCAGCCTCGAAGTTAGTGCGTGCTTGCTGATTCCAGGAGACTTCAAGGTATTTCTGCCCGCGTCCGCAGATCCTCAGAGTCCCCTTCAGTTCCCTCCTTGAGATTTCTTTTGTTTATCTTCAGACTTTTGTGTCGAGCTATATAGATTATAGAAGCTTGTGACTTAGTGATATTCCGATTCTTGGGAGATTATTTTGTATATGCCGGGAGGCAGTATCCTTGTTATTTATAGTATGCTAATTTAATTTTTATAGTAGTGTTTTCTTTAAGTTTTCTATAATATTAGGCTTACCTAGTCGTAAAGACTAGGTGTCGTTACGACATCTTCGGAGGGGTTAAAGTGGGTCGTGACATAAATGATCAATGGAATATGATAAGGTTTACTACAATACATTGAATATTCTATGAGACATGAAGAGAATATAAACAATTTCTCAAAATGTCATCTAAACAAAACACAACTAACAAATACATCAAAAATAACTATTAAATAGAAATAGAAAATTTAGAATTTTTTAGTGTAGTAAAGAAAACTTTCTTTCAATATTGATGGGATAAAACTCCAAATCTAAATTCAAACATAATGGTTAACAAATGGATCAAAGATTAGAAATCGGCAATAAAATTTCAGCCAAAAAAGGGACCACGACCTGAACTCCGGCATCCTCAACTGAAGGGAGTTTCTCAACAACGAACTCGGCCGTGACTTCGGGTTTTGGACAATACTGACCCCTCGAATGACTTCCTACCTTCGTAAGTGAATGTATTTTTCGTTTGCCGATGAAACACAGAGGTGAACGATGGTGGTTTAACAGATTTATGCTGGTGATTTTGGAGTTAATTTTCACTGGTTTTTGGTAGAGTTTAAAGGTTGCTTCAATGGCTGAAGTTTCAGCTGGTTTTCATCGTTATTGAGTGAGGAAGATGAAGTTTTGGTTTTTTGTTCTTCTTCCGGTCCCCGTTTTTATGCTTTGTTTTTTTGATCCTTTTACCCTTTGTTTTCTCGTCAACCCCCACCCCCACTTCTTTCCCTCTCTCTAACTTTTCCCTGTTCCCCCCGTTTCCCCTCCTCCCTTCTATTGTATTTTTCTTTGACTTTTCAGATGGTTTTTGGGTGGTTATGGACTGCATTTGGAGCAGATTTTGGCACTATTTGGTGTAGTTTTTCAACTGAGTTTTGGCTGGGTTTGAGAGCTGTTTTTGCTGCATTTTTTGCAGCTTTTTTAGCTGCGGTTTGAGGCTGAATTTGAGGTAAAAATGGCTGGTATTTTGGAACTCTTACATGGCTACTGAAGGGTCAGTTTCGGGGTTAGTTTTTCAGCTGGTATTTTAGAGCTCTTACATAGCCGATTTTGCTGTACTTTAGAGTTGTAATTGACTGATTTTCATAGGAATTTAGAGGTAATTTTGGGGTAGTTTTGGAGGCTATGGTTTGAGGTGATTTTTCATGGACTCTTATGCCTGGAATTGGAGGTGCGGTGGTGCAGATATTGAAGATGAAATGAAGGTGGTTTTATGAAAAAACTCAAAGCAAGTGAAGCTCTTAAATTCTCATAGTAAATCTAGAGTATGATATCCAATCCTTGAGCTTTTGATCTACCACTATGACAATAGATTAAAAAATATATTTTCCCTATTTTTTTTGTTGTTGTTTCTTTTTAGATCTCCTCTATTTCTTTTCGCGTGTCTTTATCTCGTGTTCTCTTTTTTGTCTTTGTGTGTGTATTTGTGAGTCTCTATATAATATGAGGTGAATATTGGGGATAAGATGAAAGGAATGTGGAGAAAACATTCTTCCAAAAGCTAAAATGGCCAAAACGTGAGTCTGCCCATGTGATGCCACGAGAATTTTGGATAAAAAGGAATCAAACTTTTTCAATTTATGATGAGGTGGAATAATCTCATTTGATCACCCTTTTTTGTTGATTTTTTTTCTTGATAATAACTAAATAAAAACAAAACATACTCCTACTAAACTAAAGATAGCAAGGTAAAATTACTACATACTCAATATCTTATTTATTAAAGCATCTAACTTAGAAATTAAATTAAAACATACGTAAAATATTTTTTTAAAACTTTTCTTTCTTTGCAAATGAAGATAAAACTTATACTAAAAATGTGACTCTTTTTATTTTATTTTCCAATTTTCTTAAGTAAAAGCTATAAAAGGGTAAAACGAGGTTAAAACATGTAAATTAACTTAAAAATAATTTACATACTAAAATGTAATAAAAAAATCTAAATATGGTCAAAAATTAGGTTCTCACAAAGAGAAAGAGCTTATGATAGAGAAAATTATAATATATTTCTTTGGAATGTGTGTTACAATGTGCTTTACAAATAATTAAACCCACTTTATATAGTAGGGGAGTCCTACATTAGGTACAACTCTATAAAAGATAAAAATTTCCTAATTAACTGATTGCTGATTTCTTGTTGATACGTGCCGAGATCCCTACCGTGATATTCGATCGGTCGCGGATATCACAGCCTTCTGTTGGCCGAGCTTGACTACCTGACAACGTTCTTCGAAGTTAATCAAGGCTAGGACCGATCCCGAATCATGACCCTAATATCCTCGAGGGTGTGTGTTATGGTCTAAACTCCAAATTCATCAGACCTCTACCTTGGTCTCGGCCCCTTGCTATCATATCTCGAGCTTAGAATATTATGTCGGAGACCGAGGTGTACCAAGAGATCGATTTTTCCTATTTACAGATACTCCCCTCGTTTCTTGAAAAATAAGTTGATGAGAAACGACATGAACTTCCCAATTCCTATTCTATACGTCGTATCAGAAATGACAAAAATATGAAACATCTCGTCAGTTACGTCATAATGGCATTAAATGCATGTCAGCCACCGGTTGGCTACCTCCGAATGTGAAACGTCGTCGAGTTCCTATAAATACTATCTCCTTTGTTCATTTTCACTTTACATCAAACCTTCTACCTTCGAGCTTTCAGATTTCTACACTCTTCTATTGTTTTTACCTCCGTTACTCAAGATCCTTTGCAGAAATTTTCACCCATCTTCTTCCCAAGCCAACAAGTCTAATTCATCAACATCCTTTCTTTCTTCATCTTTTCCAAGTTTCACTCCATTTTTACTTTCTAAAGGAATGGCAAAGACCTCAAAAACCATTCCCTAGAAACAAAATCCTCCAACTTCGCGGCCGGTCACTAGGTCCGAAATGACTACTCGAGCGTAACAGTTGATGAACCGGTGGCCGAACCTCCCTTGAAAATGTTCGTTCCTGGGGGATGCTCGGTAAATAACTATTTCAAGGTTTAGAAACTTTCTTCCATATCGGGTCAGTGCAAATATTTCTCGAGATACATCTGTTCGATTACCAAAGAGATCCTCCCTATAGTTGGGGTAGATTGCAACTGGGTCAATAAAACCATAGTGGTCCCCGACCCCTAGGAGGCCATAACCACCCATATCGAGGAATACCTGATTGTTTACACTTATCCCTTCATATTAGGACCGATGGGCCCGGTCATCATAGATTTCTGGAAGAGGTACAAAGTTTGCCTCGGTCATATCCATTCTTCAATATGGAGGATCATGATCCTCCTCTAGTTCTTCATGAGCAAAATTAATGGCTACCAGTTCATCGTGGATCACCTACTTCGTCTATACATTCCCCGAAAATTCTGATGGGGGCTAATAAAGCTTGTGCGTCGGGGCAGCAAAGACCCGTTCTCTAGTATCGATGAGGATCGAGATCGAGGCTGGCAAAGCCGTTTTGTTCGAGTGAAGACTTCAGACCTGATCCGGGCGGAATGCATGCCATTATTTAAGAAGTGGAATACAAGACGTAAGCGGAGCATTCCTTTGAATGTTGATTTTACGTTTACTTCTCTTTTTCTTATTGGTGTTTGTGGTGGTGCAATCGTTGCTCGAATTCCAAATGTTGTTCCTCGTCTCAAGGAGTGGGTCAAGGGTATCGTTTCTCAAACACCCTCTTTCGAAATGCTTGTGGCGCAACTCTCGAAGGGCCTTTGGGAGGCCTGTTCCCATGGTAAGATCACTATTCCAATCAGATTGTCTTAGGCCTTTACTTTTACTATCAAGTTCTTATTCCATTTACTTTCTTTCTCAGGTTTTCCTAAAGATGTTGAGCTTAGGCCTTCGGTTGGTGATGAGGACTTGCCTATTGAGTCTTCTACTCCAGGGCAAGCTAGAGAGAAGAAGAGAAGGAGGGATTCGAGTTCCCCAAGCTCGGAGAAAAACAAACCGAGAAGAAGGTTGGTATGCAAGCCAAACGAAACCTCCAACTCTCGAGTGCTTGACTTGGACCCCCTCCTCTACCTCAGGGAAGAATGAGGAGGATGAAATTTTAGTGGCCCGAGAGCCATCGGTCCCTAAGGAATGGGTGTCAACCGAAGGGGGAAAAATAGAGGCCAATCCCTCCCAAATTCAAGAGACCGATGCAGTACTGAGGGTTGAGAACCCTTAAGATGTCTGTTTTGCTCCACTCGGTGTCATTGACATAATGGGATCGCCTTTGTTTACGGAGTCAATGTTTGGAGAAGCTCAAACGAAGAAGGAGCGATCGAATGATGGGGTTCTGGGAGTGAACGATCCCCTGCAAAGAGTTTTTGATGGCGGTGATTCCACTTCCATGAAGGATGTCACGGGATTGGGTGACTTGGAAGTACCAAGGAAAAGTTGGCCTTTGAGGGCAGATGGGCCTAATTCAAGCCCGAGGCTAGTAAACCCCTGCCACGAGTGCTGATCATAGTCGAAAGAGGTTGATTATTATCTCTATTCTGGATGATGCTCGGGTTTTCTCTACACCGGTTGGGTAGCTAGTTACCTCTGATGCCTGGTGACCAAAGATGACCAAGCAAAAATGACGAGGTGGCTTCCCCATGCCTATTTAACGAAGCACAACAGGCACTGAACTGGTTAAGGTGTCACCGAACCTTTTCATTTTTCAGTTCTGGTTATTGGTAATCTTAACATTTCTTCTCATATTTGTAGGCCTCTATGCTTCACCATGAGACCTTCCTCCGGTATAGACAAGAGCTGAGCCAACTCGAGGCCGAAGCTAGAGAGCTTATCGAGAAGAGAGACATGTACAAACTTCTTAGTGAGAAACTTGAATAAGAGGCTAATAGTCTTCGAGCCAAGTTGGACACGGCTCAAAAAGAACACGTTGACCTAGTGGAACAGGTAAAAATCTTTGAAGTTTGTGATGACGAGCTAGACACGGTGACTAACAGTCAGGACTGGGAGGTCCAATAAAAAATCGATTGGATTGACCAGCTTCGGGCCGAGATGGACATAATCAAGGTTGAGGCCAAAGAGTGGAAAGGCAAAATGGATCGCTTGGCCTCAGAAAAGGAAACTGCCTAGGTACAATTGACCTCGGTGGAGGCCAACTTTGAATGATGAGGGAGAAGGATGAGGCACAGTCCTAGAGAGCCGAGGAGCTCCAATCTCAACTGGGCTCTGCTGTTACCGATATGGAGGCCCTCACCAAAGAGCTTAAAGTGGCCAAGTTGATGGCTGAAATAACCAAGGCTGACGCCGACGAGATGGCGGCCCAGTATAGAGCCAATGTCGAGGCAGCTCGGGACCTCTTGAAAGACGTAGTTAAGTATGAGAAGTGGCATTCCAAAGATAGGCCTTCGAGGCGATTTATGCTCGGGGTTTCAATCTGTCGGTCGATATCAAAAATACTAAGGGGCTCGAGGCCGAGGCCAAGAAGTTGGCTTACCCCGAGGATAAAGAAGAAGAAGATTCTGAGGATTCCAGCAGATCTAGGGGTAGAGAATACCCCGATGGTCCTGGTAATAAAGCGGGCTCCGGTGAGGACTAGGCTACTTAGATTCCTCGCAGATGTTTTTGCTTTTTAGCTTTTTTGTATTATCTTTCTTTTTTTGTTGAGGTCGTTTAGCCTTTGTAAAAATTTGTATCGAGGCCATTTGGTCCTTGTAAAAATATTTTGATATATATATATAAAAGGCCTTTTCCCTTTAACAAATTTAAAGCTTTTTTCCTTTTACGATTGCAATGATATAGAATACCTTAGCACGTTACAACTAGGTCTTGTTCTAAGTTTCGAATAGGCCTTGTTCTCGATATTATTTCCCTTTAAAAATCGTGTGGGGCTTGGTATGACTAGGAACTATCCCCTAGGTACTTAGAATATTTTGGATTACAATTTGTCGTGGGTGGTCTATTTTTTAACCAGTTTAGAAATCTTAAAGGGCTTATGTTTTAGTTATGATTCTCGGATGTCTATGAGCCGTTCTAGGACGGTCGTAGCATTTTTTGTTCGGGTGTTTCCCAATGGGCTTGTTAGCCCGAGTCATTCGGGCTTACATTAGATAACGTTCCCGAATAGGGATGATCATAGCCTGTAAAGATCGGGCAGTGCTTAGTGCCTCTGGGCTTTGTAATCCCGATTCATTCCGTCCTATTTTGGATGACAGTCCTCGAGTGAGGCGGCCCTTGGACTCGATATCTTTAGGGGACAAAATGTAAAAAAGAAAAAAATAAAATAAAATAAAATTTTAAGGGACAAAATATTTATCCGCAAGGTAGAAACTTCCTTTCATTTCTGTGAGAAATATACAAGGTTACACATGTGTATAAACTTAGTGTTTGGGCACGGGAGGTCTATATAGGCACGGTTCATTTGACCATTTGGCCCTTACAGTAAATCCTTTTGTCCTAGCCTAGACTATTCGAGTGCAAAGTTTCTTGCCTTGCTAACATCATTATCCGAGGGTGATGCCCCTAGTGTTCGAGGCTGATCATAGGGAAGTCTTAGACACTGTTGATGTGATCTTTGACACCGGTTTATAACCAGTCTTCGATTCTAAGTTAGCACGATCCATTGTTGCCTTGTTAAAAACCTTACCGGAAAACCCATTTGGGACAAAACTAGTTCAAAGGAAAAAGAGTACAATGCGTGCTTTCAGGCCTAAAAATTGTACCATTCCTTGTCGGTTACCTACAAGTGTTAGTTAAAAATATAAATAAAAGAAATGAATGGGGTTGTACCTTATCAGTAATATCATTTTAGGTGAGTTATATTCCAGTTTTTCGGTAGTTGTTTGGCGTTCATTGCTCCAAGTTTGTAGGACCCTTTTCTGGTGATCTCAATAATTTGATACGGACCTTCCTAATTCATCCCCAGATTTCCCTCATTTGGGTTCCTGGTGCTTAGTGTAACCTTCCTTTAATACCAAGTCCCCGATATTGGAGTGTTGAAGGTTGGTTCTTCGATTGTAATACCTCTCAATTCGTTGCTTTTGTGTGGCCAAACGAACCAGGGCAACTTCGCGCCTTTCATCTAACAGTTCAAGGCTCGTATTCATGGCCTCGTTATTTGACTCTTCGGTTGCATAAACACCGTAAACCAGCGAGAATGGGGTGGCCTTGGTACTGGACTTCGAGGTCATACGGCATGCCTAAAGGACTTCGGGAAAGATTTCTTTCCACTTTCCTTTAGCATTGGTCAATCTCTTCTTGAGGTTTTGGATTATGGTTTTATTCGTGGACTTTGCTTGCCCGTTCCTACTGGGGTGATAAGGTGTTGAGAGAGTCATTTTGATCTTATGGTCTTCAAAAAACTTACTTACTTTGCTATCGATGAACTGTTTTCCATTGTTGCACGCAATCTCGGCTGGCATTCCGAACTGGCATATTACGTGGTACCAGATGAAATTGATGACTTCCTTCTCCCTGACTTTCTCAAACACCTAGGCTTCCGTCCATTTTGAAAAATAGTCAGTCATAAATAATATAAATTGAGCCTTACCGGGTGACCATGGAAGGGGACCAATGATGTCCATCCCCCTTTTCATTAACGGCCAGGGTGACAAGACCGACTGTAACATATCCCGGGGCTGGTGAATCATCAAAGAATGTCTCTGAAATCCATCACATTTTTGTTCAAACCACTACGCATCCTTCTCCATGTCAACCCAATAGTAGCTGGCTCTGATTATTTTCTAAACTAATGATTTGGTGCTCGAATGATTTCCACAGGTTCCTTCATGGACTTCCTAAGAACATACTCGGTGTCTCCTGGTCCTAATCCTATTGAGAGTGGGCCATTGAACATTCTCTGAAGCAGGGTACTGTCATCGGACAAGATGAATCGGGCTGCCTTCGTGCGCAGGGTCCTTGATTCCTTGGATCCGAAGTCCCGATCTTCAGATACTCTATATATTAATTTCTCCAGTCCCAAGTTAGGCATATTGAGTTTATCTCGGCATTACCTTCTTCCACTATCAATCTCATGAGTTGTACGACCGGCCCCAAGCTGAACTCATCGTCGTCCATGGATGACCCCAAGTTGGTGACAGCATCAGCCTCACTGTTTTGGTTCTAAGGTATGTGTTGTAAAGCCCACTCCTTGAACCGATGTAATGTTACCTGGATTTTATCCAGGTACCTTTGTGTTTGTTCTTCTGTGACTTTGAATATCCCATTAACTTGGTTCACCACAAAGAGGGAGTCACATTTAGCTTCGATCACATCTGCCCCCAAGATTTTGGCCAGCTCGAGACCTGCAATCATGGCCTCATACTCAACCTCATTGTTATTCAAGTTTACCGTCATAATAGATTGTCTAACTGCATTACCTGTTGGTGGATTTAATATTATACCAATTTCGGACCTTTTTGAATTCAAGGCACTGTCCATAAAGAGGGTCCAAATCCTCGAGGAAGTCCCCGAATTTAATACCAACTCTATCTCGACCTCGGGTATCAGGGCTGGTGTAAAGTCGGCCACGAAGTCTGCCAAAATTTGAGACTTGATAGCGTTGTGGGACCAATATTCGATATCATACCTACTGATTTCGATGACCCATTTGGCCAATCCTATCGAGAGTCGGGTTTATGTATTGTCACACCTCTTTTTTACGGTGCTTACACCCCGGCGAAAGGGATATAATAAAAAAAGAGTTTTTCCAATTAAA
>MU782662.1:52089-66647 GCA_026770625.1 Nicotiana glauca | reverse complement strand
TTTTAAACACTTAATCTATAATTCCTAATAATTGGAACTGAAAATGATAAACTTGATTGTGCCTGTGTGGCCTACATGCATATATCTAGACTGATTGTGGATCGGGTTGCACGCCGCAGCGAATGCTACGATGATATTGCGCTTGGGTTGTAGAAGCCCCTCCGGAGTCTAAACCCCCACAATGAGCGCGGGTACCCAAATGGATTGGGGTGCGCGCCGCAGCGGTCATGTGCATTGCATTGCATTCATGCATCGATATCTATCTGTTTTACCTGTAATTACTTGTTGTTGTTCCACCGGTAAATGTGTAAAATTATTGATTATAGCTTTGAATTGTTATATTTCGGGATTTCTTACTGTCAGACATTATATATGTCTATTACCACTGAGTTGGAAGTACTCACTTTACTCCATGCACCATGTGTGCAAATTCAGGTGTCCCGGGAGCATAGTCGAGCTATTTGCTGCTTTCAGAGTTTTTCAGGAGTTGTCGAGGTAGTTGCCTGACGTCCGTAGGACCCGACTCCTCCCCTATCCCTTTTATCTTTCCGCATTTTAGAACATCAGTATTACTGAGGATTTATTACTCTGTGTTATTAGAGGCTCTAGACTCATGACCTCAGGTCTCTGGGAGATATTGGTTATGTCAGTGTTTCATACTGTCTCTATCTAAATTATTGGTTAATAGACTTGTTAAACTGTTAATTTAATGCCATAAATTGGTAATAGGATGTGTGATTGGGTTGTGAGTTTTAATTGGTCGGGCTTGCCTAGCAATTGTGTTGGGCGCCATCACGACCGGGATTGGGGTCGTGACATTAAACCACCAAATGGAATGCTAAAGCTCAAAACGACTGATCGGATCGTTAAATTCTCCCCCTCTTGATCAAATGTTCGTCCTCGAACGTGCCAAGAACCATTCTGAAGTCATCAAATCACTGAATGAAATCACCATAACATACTTACGGGTGACCCCACATCACCCCAATCCACATAAGCCTGACAACACCATCTCAACTGATGATGATACCTTCCACCTATATCGATAAGTCTTAGAACAATATTTCAACATTCCAACATTTCATCAAAGACTTGATCCTCACATAAGCATATAATGTCAACCTCAACCGGCTACCACAACTCATGTATACATCCACAAGGTATAACTGCATGACGAAACATATCGCCTATCACCCCATAGCAACAATTCTAACCATAATAGTTTCCCATAATAAAATCCAGCATCGGTAAATAACCTTATACCTTTGTGTTTCTCCGAACATCTTGGCAGAACCGATTCGATCTGATGTTGAGCCAAATCATTCCCTTTCAAAGTCGTGGTATAAGTTGTGATGCACTCCTGCATATCCGAAGTCCCATCATATTTTGGTATGTTCGACATCTTGAACCTTTTTGGAATTATATCGGATATTGCGCTCGATTTAAAAGCAACTTAGTATATTTATTCAAATACGGGCCTTTCAAATTCGGTGGTGCTCTCGAAATCTAATCCATTCGGGCATGAAACTCGTCCATATTTTGATCCTTCCATTCGTTCATTTCCCTCATGAATCTCATGAGCTAAATTTTGAAGGGATCATTGCCGTTATTGTTACCAGATCCACTACCAGTCCCCCAGCATCGTCGAAGTCGACCTCATCCTTTGGGTTATTGTCATCAACTCTTTTTGAACCTTTTGATTTGAAAGAATACTAGGAAGTAACCAGACCCCTACCATTTGCATTGTTGGAAGCGCCTGACAACACCTGCTTTAATTCCATAATGACTTGATCCTTCCTTGAGAGGTGGCCCATGATGGCTTTCTATTGCTCTCTTAGGATCCTTACTATTTCCACAATGTGTTCATCTTTCGCATCAACAGAACTTGGTTTCCATACATGTTGGGGGTATTGTCCTCCACGAATTGGGGTTGCCTCATCCCCCTCGTTGCGGGTATCACTAATTGAATCCTCATGTTGAGATAGATTTTCATGCTCCTCAAGGTTGTGTGCGATTTTGACATCGTTAGGTGCAATTTTTCGATTTTTTGCTAAGGAAAAGAGAATCAAACAACTTAGTAATAAACTCAAGGATCAACTCAATTACACAATGGTCTAAGCCCCATGGTGGGCGTCAAACTGTTTACTCGTAAAACAGTACAGTTAAATTTGTCACTTGGTTTATAGACATGCGAACTGAGTTGATCCAAAAATAAACAAGATTAAAAATAAGACTTAGAGGTTAAAATTGAAGGAAATGATAAGCTTGGCTCCGAAAGCAATGCCTCTGAGGACAGAAATAAAATCTATGCAAAAGAGGGAATCAAGTTATCTGATTAAACTTGAGAATGAAATATAGCATAAGCTTTACCAAGAAATCTATGTGATACAGTAGATGTTCAGCCTACTATTTGTAGCTATACTTAAGTGTGAGCACGTGATTTTTGCCCTAAGCAAATTATTCCAAAAGTTTCAAATAAAATGATTTTACAATTTTTTGTGAATTTTATGTTAATTGGTTGCATGATAATTCATATGAAAATACAAAAAAATATGCATTTGCATTTAGGGATTTAATTTCACATTTTTAGTATTAATTAGTATTAATTTATTTTAGAACAAAATAGGAGGAAAATAGCAAAAAATAACATTTTTGGCATTTTTTTTACTTTAAATTTGTATTAGGTTGCATTTAAATTAGGAATTACTATAATTGGAAATTAGGAAATATAATTGTTAGATTAAATTTGTTTTTGGTTTTATTTTAGCATTTTTATAAAATCAGAAAAATAAATAAATACAAAAATAAAAGAAATAAAATACAAAAGCAAAATAAATAAAATACAAGAAACAAACAAAAGAAATAGAAAAAAAAGGGGCTATTAAATTGAGCCCAATGTGGAATTCACCCGCCCAGGCCCAAAATTAAATCAATTCCAAGCCCAAACCCAAGCCCTGCCCGGTCCCAATCCCCTCCATACCCAAACAACATCGTTTGGTGCCAAACGAATCCGGACCGTCGATATTTCATTAATCGAACGGTCAAAAAGTGTGGGTCATTTAATATATAAATGTCGGCATAACCCCCACCCCCTTTCGTCTCTTTTTCACAACATAGTCCCAAACCCTAATCCCCGCCGCCTTCATCTTCTCCGGCAAAGCTCGCCGGCGGTGACGACTGAACCTATCCCATTCTCACTCAAAATAACACCCCTAACTCTCTTCAACACCCTCATTCTGAATATCCAAGTGGTTTCTTTCGAATCATGGCCAAATCATTCGAATATTAAATCTAATTTTTCCGGCCATGACTCGACCTTCTCCGGTCACTTTTAAAATTACACCATAGGACCACCTAAACTTCCTCTTTCAAACCCCACCCCTCAAATCTGGCCGGAATTGCTCAAATATTAAAAAATAAACTTTCCGCCAAAACCCTAACGGATCCAAACTGCTCCAAATTGATGCCCCATAATCCCCTGACCTTCTTTGAGATGAATTTAATGTCGTTGACTCTCAAATCTAACTAAAGACTGCCTAGTTTTGATCTGAAAATAAGTGAGTTTCTTTTCCTTGGTTCTTTCTTTTCTTGTTGTGCTGATCTTATGATCTTAATTTCTATGTTAATTTTCAGTTGTATCTTGGCAACTCTTGTTCTGATTTCGTATTATGATTTTTCTGATTGGTAGGCTATTCTTTGATAATTGGTTGTTAATTATTCTTGTTGGGTTCGTTTAAATTAGTAATCTGATATTAGTTACCTAATTAGTTCAATGTTTAGATAATTACCTTGTTAGCCAGTGTTTGTTGATTATTCTGTTTAATTAGTTTAGTGTAATTGTTAACATTTTTTTTTAGTTTAAACATTTCTGTTAGTTTCAATTACTTCAGTTGTTTGGATATAGCTGAATTAAGGTTTTTACGGTAAAGAATTGGGGTCTAATTGACAGGGTTTGGTTAGTTGGTAATTTCAGGGGGTTTTAAGGGTAGTTTAGGCATGGGAAAAGGGTAGTTTTATTAGAATTGGTAATTTTAAAAATCAGACAAGGGTAGTTTAGGGATTTAAAGGGAATAGGAACATGATAGAACCTTCTAGGACATTCCAAAATAGGACTTAAGTATACATTTTAGGAAGTTTAAGGCATTACTTGGATAACAAGTTAAAAGCTAAAGGACCAAAGTTGAAAATAAATAGGGATTAAAAAGAAAATTTAAAAATCTGAAATCTGCACCCTAATTTTGCTTATAAAAAGGCATCAACATGCCTTGTTTAACAGTTTAGAAAGCCCCTGAAAATTTCTAAAAGTTTTGAACCTCCAAATTCCCCCCAAAAATCCTCTCAATAGATCTGATCTATATTTTGAATTTCAAATCTTAGAAAAATTCAAAAATCATCTTCTAGATCTTAGTTTTATATAAAAATCCAAAAAAAATAGAAAAATCAGTGAAAAAAACAAAAATAGACTATTTCATTGAAAATTTCAGTTTAATTTCAGCATTCAGGTCAACACTTGAGTGCTGAAGCTTTTCAGAAGTTTACTGGTTTAGTTTCAAGTTGTTCTGGGTATTTGGATGTTGTTTTGGAGTTGATACATTAGTTCATTTGGTTTTAAAATATTCTGGAATCTCTGAGTCATTTCTGGGCTAAAAATTGGGTGTTGTTGTTGTGTTATTATTATCTGTTGATTTGTTGAAACTGTTGTTGTTGCATTGTTGTGCTAACTTCTTCTTCTCCTGATAAATTCTGATCCATATGTACACATTTCGAGCTTTGTTGATGTATTAGTGCTATTGAAAATATGAATAAATGGAGGCCACATTTCAGTGGATGGTATTCAGTGTTTCTGTTTGTTTTAGCTTTGTTAAGTGTAGTTAAATTAGAAATAGTTTCAAATTACCATGAATTCGTATTGTTAGTAGTATGAAGGTCAGCTAATATAGTATGATTTGGACAGACTTTTGAGCTAATTAATCTATCTCAATTGATTTGATATTTGTATAGTTCATGAATTAATAGTCAAAAGTAGGGTGTTTATTAGTAGTAGTTGGTCATATGTGAAGTTTAGTTAAGTTGACCTCTAATGCCTTTGTATGTTATTTTTAGGAATATTATGTTAAGTTGAGTATGCAGATTCTATTAGAAAATATAATTGTAATTAGTTAAATTTAAAGATATTGTGATATTTCTCTATTGTGAAACAGTGTCGTCTTTAGAAGAAGTGGTCCTTGGGATCATGGTTTTACAATGGTCATATGATCCCAAGGATTTCATTTGGGTCGTTTGGTGTTAATTGAAAGGCAATCAATGAAATAGTATAGTTCATTGAGAATAGAGTTTAATAACACGCTAGTTTCTTGCTTTAACAGATTGATTCACAATTTTGTTCATGTGTTGGTAATTAAAAGTGAAATGAAGAAGTAAGCTCATTAAATTTAAATCTGTCCATTTTAATGTGTGTTAATGAATGTCCAATTAGTAGTCAATACACTTCTTTTATTTGTTGAATTTGTCTGCTTGAACAAATTTCAGACCTCCTCCTCGTCGATTGAGGTCAAGTTTGTTAATATTGGGCTTAATAGTCTGGCCTAGCACTTCAATAAAAAAAGATTACACATACCAGCTGAACCAGAGTTTATCAAAGTCCCAAAACGCTGGGCATTTAAAACCTTGGGCCAATTTGAGGCCCAATAATGCTACAAGTCAAACGCTCTTTCTTAAAATTACATTAGGAAATATAGAAAATTAATTCATGAATATAAAATTGGTTTTGAATTAGATTGCGGGTTCAAGCTAAAAGGATTTTCTCCCTTTTGTTTGAATTCGAACTTGAATTCGAGGCCCGAATTTATATTTGTAAATTAATTGGCCCTTTTAGAGACAAATAATAAATAGAAAATTTTAGTTTACTTTAAGTTGGCCTTTTAATAATAAAAATGAGACGAACCTCGCCAAACAAAAATACAAATTGTGGGGCCCTTATTAACTACTTAATTAAAAATACTTAGATATTTGGGACGGGCCGTTTAACGAATTTCACGGCCTTCCCAAAAGATAACAACACGTTAGTCTCTTTAGACGCGATTCTAACAAAATTACCTTCCTAAATATGGGTGTGCATTTCATGCGACCCAAATCCAAATCTGAAAACTTTGAATAAGAATGTGTCGAGGATCCAGGTGTATTTCATGTGACGTGATCCGAAAATACATTTTTAAAACGATGTTCACTTTCGTAAAAAATAGTTAAAAGCGGTAAATAATTATAAAATTGCACTATAGGTTGGAGCATGTGAAAATTAGATTTTTAGCCATTTATAA
The DNA here is from genome assembly GCA_026770625.1 of Nicotiana glauca. NCBI lineage: Eukaryota > Viridiplantae > Streptophyta > Magnoliopsida > Solanales > Solanaceae > Nicotiana > Nicotiana glauca. The sequence goes on along the minus strand of MU782662.1, from coordinate 60,330 downwards.
TAATTTAAGCGACCGTTCTAGAACCACGGGATCCAGGGGTGCCTAACACCTTCCCTCGGGTCAACAGAATTCCTTACACAAAATTTTTGGTTCGCAGACTCCAATTGGGAAGTCGACAATTTTCCTCAATTTGTGATTAAATTAAACCGGTGACTTGGGACACCAAAAACCAATCCTATCCCAAGTGGCGACTCTAAAAAAATAAATAAATAATCCCAATTCGAATAATGTCACTTTAAATGAAAAAACTCCCTTATACATTTATCCTTCGGGGTAGCTGTGTAAAAAATGAGGTGTGACAGCTCTGGCGACTCTGCTGGTGAAACGAACCCAGAATTCCGGTTCAGGTTTCAAAGAATTTGAGCTTAGTATAATTATTATATCTGGCTTTATCTGATTTTTCTACATGTTTCCATGCTATATGTGTTGAATGTTTTACCGCTTTGATATTTGTTAAATTGTATATATAAACTGTCGTGAATCCCTTCCTCTTTCTAAGTCTTCTACATCATGGAGAAGAGTGCACTTCGTGTAGCTTCTCTTCTGTTTAGAGTCTTTCCCAATTTAGAACGAGGTTTGGATAAGTTGCTAAGCCGGCGGAGCTTCTGTATCCCTGGTACGCTGCCTCCCCCTCGGCTCGAGTTGTCCGCTCGGTAAGCCACGTCTAGACCAATAAACCTAGGGTTTAAACCTAGAAGAACAAAAACTCATGCCGGATCCCTAGTAGGATTCTTGTTTGCATCATGTGCATTTGACTTAGGGGACTTAACACAGGGGTTGGGTCCGTCTAGGACAGGTGACCTGAAATAAAAAGACCATCTTGATGCATCTTACGTGCTATTTGCGCATTTATTTGCTCGGCTTTGTATGTTGACCGGCTTGTCTAAATGAAAGAAAATTAAGAAAAATAAGCAGCGTTAGGACTAAATGAGGGTGACCATTTGTTTTGAAAAACCCAAATAGTACCGAAATGCTGCCGGATTTTTGAAAAATTGAAAAAAAAATAGAAAAAGATAAAATATTTGAAAAAAAATAGAAAGAAAATTGTTGTTCAAAAATAGTTTTGATTTTGGCCGATCGGCCCGAACTACGCTGGTTTGATTCTCACCGGATGTGATATACGTAGGCAACCCTCATCGGGTCCAACCACCCTTTTGCAAAAAAAAATAGCCAAAAAATGTCAAAATTTTAATTTTTATCGTAAATAAAGTTGGGTGATGCCATTCTTGTTAAAATAAGCCGAATGTCTCCAAAAGGGCATTAGAAGGCCATTTTTGCAAGAACAGCTACCCTGAGTCGTTTTAAACGGTTTGCGGGCACAGCCTTAAAATCTTCCTCTCAGAAGTGCTGAAAGGCCGTATTCGCAAAACCAAATCCTTGTTTTGATTAAATAAAGAATTTTGCAAAAAATAGCCAGTTTGTAAAAATAAGTCATTAAAATTCCCTTTTTAAATAAACGTACAGGATGACTTCAAGTAATATCGAGACCTTCTCAGTCTTGAGTGAGATCCCCTTGAAACTTCACATGTGGTGGCACGATCTAGGAAAAGGAAGCAGAGATACCGTGGTTAAAATTTTGGGCGATCTAGTTGATCTACTGAACATCAAACCAAGGAAAGATATCATTGAGACACTAATACCATTTTGGGACCCGACCCGTAACGTATTCTGGTTTTCAGACTTTGAACTCACACTTACGTTAGAGGAGATCGCGGGATATGCGGGTCTCATCGGGAACCTGCGAGGAAGATACCTACTGGCACCACGACCGGTAACCCTTCATAGGTTCTTGGATTTGTTAAACATTAGCCGGGATATTCAGGACCTGCATCTGGCAGAAGGGTGTTGTACATTGCATTTCCTATATCACCGGTATGGTAACCCAAAAGGTTTTGAGGAGCTCAACACCGACTTGACACATGCCGAAAATAAAGACAAATGGGAGGCTCGACGGGGATTAGCCTTTATGGTGGCCTTTCTGGGAGTGGTGGTTTGTCCGAGAAAAGATGGTCACATAGACCTCGGCCTGGTAAGGATGCTAGATGTTGCCATGAAAAAACCTACTAGAACAGTGGTTCCTCTGATCATAGCAGAAATGTACCGAGCTCTGACCAAATGTCGCGAAGGCAAGAAATTCTTTCAAGGTTGCAATTTGCTCTTACAGTTGTGGATGCAAGAACACCTCTGTCATCGCACAGGCTATATGAATTACGGTTTAACCGGGTTGAGCTGTATTGCAGAATTTGGGACCCGGGTGACAGGTATTGAGTTCCCTGAAAGTACTGAGGCCTGGTCATCATACTTAAGATCCTTGACTGCAGATAAAGTAGAATGGGCTTATGGTTGGCTTCCCGCTACTGAAGCTATATACACATCAGCAGAGGTCCCTTCTATTCTTTTGATGGGTATCCGAAGCATATAGCCTTATGCTCCTTACCGGGTTTTGCGACAATTTGGCAGATTCCAGACAGTGCATAATGATGAAGACCTGAGTGAGCAAGTCATTGAGTTAGACCCGAAGGCTGCATTTCCTGAAGGTAGAATCTGAAAGATATAGAATGAGTGCCGGTTCCTTGAGCCAAAAACCATAATACAAGACCAAGCTAGAGGCGAGGTAGATCCCAAGTATCTGACATGGTTTGGCAAAAGATTTCAAATCCCAGAAAGACCTGCTAAAAGACCGCACGTGCAGCAGTTTACCGATAGGGTCCAAGTTCAATGGGATTGGCAAGGAAAGGAGAAGGAGTACCGAGCTAGAATAGGACGGTTAGAGCAACAGGTCCGGGACCCCCAATTCGACAAAAGTGTACAGGCTGCAGCCGACGAGGGTGATAAAATGAAATTAGCTCAGGCGAACGAAGCGCTCAAAGCCCAAATTAAGAAAATGAAAATAGATTCCCGGAATCAAGAAAGAGGTCTATCTGATGAGAGGTTGATCAAAGGGTTAAGGAAACAAATTTCGGACTGCCAAGAAGAACTAGAAAAATTCGAGGGAAATATGGCAAGACTCCGGGCGCAGTGGGCCAAAAGGACTAAAAAAAGAGCCCAATTTGTGCAGCAAATGAGGAGAAACTACAAGGGGACTGTCGCCAAGATAAAGGGAAAAAAGAATACTATGGAGGAAAAGACAGCCCAGCGAGATAAAGAATTCCGAGTCGAGATGAACCAGTGCCATAAGCTAATTACAGAGATGGAAAAGGAAATTAAACTGCTACAAGATTTGCACTTCCAGGAAACGCAGGTGCTAGAAGATCGTACACAACAAATAAGCCGACTCTTCTAAGAAAAGGGCCGAATCAGAGAAAGGATCAGAAACATTGCCCATTATATTGGCATGAAGTGTCAGGCCGGCGAGCGAATGGGTTGTACCGCGTCCTTTACCTCAATGATGATATTTGTTGGCCAAGTCATGAATGATTTAGATCAGTTGCAAAGGGGTCTCACACGCAGGCCTGCGGAAATGCCGAACGATGCTCTGCGGGCCCCAGGATTTGAAGCATTGATGTACTCTTAGTTAATCGAGTCTATATTTTTGCTTTTGAGTCTATATTTGTAATTTCCTTTGCAAGAAAAGAAAAACAAATAGTCTAGTAGCTTTTGTAACCGCATTTGTTATCAATGGAAAATTGAAAATTCACAAAAAAAATTGTTTTCTTACTGTTGCATTTATTTGAAAGAACTACGCTTGGTCTGATTCATGCGGGGCCATGATACGTAGGCAATCTACATAAGATTCGACCGTAATCCTAAGAAAAAAGAGAAAAAATAAAAACGCGAGGGAAGTAAAAGGAAAGAAAAAACAAGAGAGAAAAGAAACACAAAACAAGAAAATAAGGAATTTAGAGAAAAACCCTGGCCAAAGAAAAGAAAAAGCAGAAAATGAAAATAGAGAAGCAGGAAAAGAAAATGAAAGAAAACAAAACAAAAGAGAAAGAAAAAAGAAAAGGAATAAGAAGAAAAGTCGGGATGACGCATGCAACCGAAGCAAATATGTAGATATGCATTTAACTGTATAGGTGCATCACACTCCAATGTGCAGTTGCCTATCTATTACTTGTTTCATACTAACCGCTTGATGCTGTCTATCCAGCTGAGTATTTTAGAAACCGTGGTTGGTTTGTGGTAAACTGGCCTCGCATCGATACTTCACCAGATCCAAAGGAAAAACAGAGATGTCATCTAAAATGACCTTGCCTGCAGTCCCCATACCTGAAGATAGCCCAATCTCTGAGATCTCGGCCTCTGAATCCTATACATCTGAAGAAAATTGGATCCTGCGCTTGCTCTTGATGGAAATGTGGGATGCTTGGAATAACGGGAAGGATCCTCCAAGCACTATCCCTGGATTCCCGGAGTTTTTCCCTAGATCTGGAGGTGCTACCACGGTCCCTATTAGCCGCCCAAATATTCCTCTGGGTCAACCTACCATGACTGCTAACTTTTTCGGAACACCCTCTGAGGATCATCCCCAAGTGTTCCCATCTGGAATTTCTCCCAACATCTTTACAGCTCCACCATCCTCTGAAACCACCCAACCATCGCTACCAAAACATGTTTTTGACCCTTCGGTATTCATATTTCAGAATCCAGTTTTTCAAGCTGACCCTCCTCAGTATCCTCAATATACCTACTCCAGGCCACCATATGAGATCACATCGGGGCAGGACAAAACCCCTAAAGACCTGGAGCAGGATGAAATGACAAAAAGAATGAGGAGTTTAGAGCAAAGTCTGAAAAATATGCAAGGCCTAAGCAGGCGGAAGAGTGTTTCTTACAATGATTTGTGCATGTTCCCTCACGTGCACCTGCCTATGGGATTCAAGATGCCAAAGTTTGAAAAGTATGATGGACATGGCGATCCCATTGCTCACCTCAAAAAGTATTGTAATCAATTGTGCGGGGCTGGTGGAAAAGAAGAGTTATTAATGGCTTACTTTGGAGAAAGCTTGGTGGGCATAGCATCGGAATGGTACATGGATCAGGACATATCTCGATGGCATATCTGGGATGACCTTCCCCGAGATTTTGTCCGATAATGTCAGTACAATAGAGGCATTGCACCAGAAAGGAACTCCTTGGAAAACCTAAAGAAAAATCCCTCAGAGTTTCCGCGAATATGCAATCAAATGGCGTGAATAGGCGTTAAGAGTGAAGCCTCCAATGGATGAGGTTGAGATGGTCACTGTCTTCCTACAGGCTTAGGAGATAGATTATTTTCAAAATATGATGTCCGCTATAGGTAAGCCTTTTGCAGAGGCAATAAAGATCGGAGAAATGGTAGAGAATGGGCTAAAAACGGGCAGAATCATGAGCCAGTCAGCCATAAGGGCAACCTTCCAAGCCATCCAAGGCGGGTCTGGAGGAATGGCTAAGGGCAAGAAGAAAGAAGAAACAGTGATGGCGGCATCGGGCGGAAGAAGGTACCGAGCTCCTAAACCAGTGTTCTCAGAAAGAGCCCCTCAGCACTATTACCCTCAGCACTATTACCCTCACACAGATATGACTTATGCTCCTCCACCTTATGCGGTAATGAATGCTCAACCTTTCGGCCGCCCGCAACCACAAGCTAACCGAAACCCACCTCCATTCCAGAGAAACCATCCACCTTACCAAAACCAATATAACCCCCGACCACCACAAAATAACTTCCGCCCTCGGGAACCACCTAGATGACAAACTTTTACACCAATCGGTGAACCCTACTCCACCTTGTTCCCTAAGCTTGTCCAGATGAATTTGCTGCAACCCATACCCTCGAACGGGCAAAACCCGGAATCACTATCATATAAGCGGGGTGTCAGGTGTGCATACCATTCAGGGGTAGAAGGACATCATACCAATGACTGCTGGACATTAACAAAGGTTGCGGAAGATTTGATCGAACATGGTAAAATAGTATTGAGGGATAAAGAAGTCCTGAATGTGGCCAATAACCCTTTGCCCGTTCACAACAACGAGCCGGTAATTGGTATGATTTGTGAATACCGAGACTTTGACCCGGCTCTGAAAGCCATAATTGTTATTGCCAATGCCGAAAGGAAATCCAAGGTAGCTCTGAAGTAGGGAAAAGAGGAAAATAAGGATAAAGCTGTCAACATTGAGCCTGAAGAAAGAACTGAGGCAAAAGCAAAGTTGGTGCCTCCTAAACACGAGGTTTTTTATGTGTCGTGAGGTCGTCAAGAGAAACCACTAGTTGTGAGCACTCCGAGGAAGTGTGAAGTGAAGAAGGGCACACCGATGTATGTGCTGAAAGGGGCCTATGTGGCGCGGGGGACAATTAAACCACCTCGGCTGAGTGAGCCAGTGGTTATTAGACGCGCACCACAGAAGCCCATGACTGACCCCTCTGCAGTACCGTGGAACTACCAACAAATAGTGGTCACATACAAAGGCAACGAAATTTCGGGAGAATTGCCAGAAACAATCCCTGTTGAAAAATATTCAAATATACAAGAGATAAACAGCGCCACATGAAAGCGTTTTCCATCTAAGTAGCCGGTAAGCGCTGAAGAAGCACAGACGTTCTTTCAGAAGATGAAAATTCCAGACTATGAAACAGTAGACCAATTGAGGAAGTGTCCTGAGCAAGTGTCACTGCTGTCACTAGTGACCAAATCTGCGGAACATCAGAAGATCCTTATGAAAACTCTGAAGGAAGCATATGTGTCTGCCGAGACTTCGGTTGAACAACTTGAAAGGATGACAGAAAGATTCTTCGCTATCAACCAACTCTCCTTCAGTAAAAGTGATTTACCTCCAGAAGGAGCTGCCCACAATAAAGCCTTGCACCTGACAGTCAAATGTGAAGGTTATTACGTTAAGCGGGTTATGGTGGACGGAGGCTCAGGGGTCGACATCTGCCCACTCTCCACTTTGCAAGGAATGGAAATAGGGACGGGAAGGATTCGTCCAAATAATGTTTGCGTGAGAGCCTTCGATGGGGTTAAAAGAGATACCATTGGTGAAATTGATTTGATACTGACCATAGGCCCGGTGGATTTTGAGGTGACCTTCCAAGTGTTGTACATGAATACATCTTACAATCTTCTTCTGGGAAGGCCTTGGATCCATGCCGCAGGAGTTGTGCCCTCAACCATCCACCAAATGGTGAAATTTGAGCATGAAGATCAAGAGATCGTGGTCCACGGGGAAGGTGAGCAGTCCATATATCGTGACCCATCTATCCCATGCCTGGAAGCGAGGGAGGGAAGTGAGCATATTGTCTATCAAACCTTTGAAATCGTGGTAGCTGATCAGTATGAGGAAGGACATCCATGTCCCCAGCCTTTTTTATCCAATGCTTCGATCATGGTATCCAAAGAAATGATTATACATGGTTTCAAACCGGGAAAAGGGTTGGGAAAAGCTTTGCAAGGAATAGCCGAACCGGTAACACTACCTGCAGCAAAAAAGTATTTTGGGATAGGCTTCCACCCTACCCTGGATGATGAGAAATTGGCCAATGAAAGAAAGAAAGATGGACGGATTTTGCCGCAACCACTGCCACATCTNACGGCTGATGAAATAGAAGATATTTGTGGAGCTATGAGGCAAATGCTTTATGAAACCAACATGGTCCAGCCAGGAGAAGGGACTAGCACCGCTGAGGGGCTCTACATGGCACCAGACGCCAAACTCCAAAATTGGAAGGCTACGCCTTTCCTGATCAGGCAGGAGTCTCGATAGACTAGCCCTGTCACCTTTTTTGCATCTCGAGTTGTCTCGGGGTGTAACTCGGATGTTTCTTTTAGTTTCTTGTCTTTTGAATTCATGAATGTAAACCATGTTATCTTCCTAAAATTCCAAGAAATGAAATCAATATTTCATCGTCCATATTCTCTTTAGTCTCTTTGATTTTTGTTATTTTTCCCTTTTATCTTTTCTTTTCAGTTATAATAATGCGGCTTTAAATAATATGACATGCTTGCGGACTTCATGCCTCGACTCAAACACGTTGTCTAATTGTGAAATAATGAATCAAGAACCGGAATATGATGAAGATGAGGCTTTTAGGGAAATAAACCGAGAATTGGAGCAATTTGAGAACAAACCTAAGCCAAATCTGTATGACACTGAACCGGTTAATTTGGGAATTGCCGAAGAAATAAGGGAAACCAAAATAAGCATTCATGCAGATGAGAAAACTCGATATGCAATAATCCAACTCTTGGTTGAGTTTAAAGATGTGTTTGCTTGGTCGTATGATGATATGCCAGGACTGAGTGTGGATCTAGTGGTGCA
>MU782662.1:34762-46125 GCA_026770625.1 Nicotiana glauca | reverse complement strand
TGAATAGTCGTTTGATGGGAGAGATATGTGAACAATTCAAGATAACGCACAGAAACTCTACCCCTTATCGGCCAAAAGCTAATGGTGCCGTCGAAGCGGCAAATAAAAACATTAAGAAGATTTTGAGAAAGATGATTCAAAACTCCAAGCAATGGCATGAAAAGTTGCCTTTTGCATTACTCGGGTATCACACCACAGTGCGTACATCAATCGGAGCCACCCCATACTTGTTGGTTTATGGAACCGAAGCAGTCATACCTGCAGAAGTAGAAATCCCTTCGCTTCATATAATCGTTGAAGCAGGAATCAATGGCACTGAATAGTTTAAAACCCGGCTAGAGCAGTTGTCACTAATTGATGAAAAACTGATGGCCGCAGTGTGCCACGGGCAGTTGTACCAACAAAGAATGGCCCACGCCTATAACAAGAAAGTACGTCCCGGGAACTTTGAAGTGGGACAGCTCGTGCTCAGACGCATTCTCCCTCATTACCAAGAAGCAAAAGGAAAGTTTTCTCCCAATTGGAAAGGTCCATACATAATCCGAAAGATTTTGCCAAAAGGAGCAGTGTATCTAGGAGACATTGAAAGAAATGATCCTGAAACAGCAGTCAACGCAGATGCAGTAAAAAGGCACTATGTCTAGACCTCTTGGGGTGATGGCTTTTGTGTAATTGAAATGACGAAGGCTTTCCTTCCCGCTACCCCAAACACTATCAATCCTTCGTAAAACCTTTGAGTCAGTTCCGTTTCTTTGATTGCCCTCTTTGGAACCCGAAAGTACAAAAAGAAAAGAAAAAAAACGAAAAAGAAAAATAAAAGAAAAAGAGAAAAAAGAAAAAGAAAAGAAAAGAAAATAAGAAAAGAAAAAGAAAACAAAAACAACAAGACAAATGTTTTTCCTGAACTACGTTTGACTTGATTCCGAAAGGATATGTAGGCAACCTCTCATGCTGGGGTTCAGTCACACCAAAATAAAAATCCCAATTTCCCCCAAAAATTGAAATTGTGGCAGATGATATAATGGTTCGGCCATGAATCCGCCGAAATGGTTCCAAAGTTGTAGTTCCGCCTAAAATCCTTTTAACCTCAAAAACCTGGTCCAAGTCCTTCCGATCAATTGGCTAAGGCAGGGAAGTGGAAAACGTCATTGTTGGAATCTGATACAATTCAAATTGAGAGAAATAAAATGAAAAACTCTTATCGGTGAAAACCTTCGGGCACCATAAGACGATGGTGAGTAGAGAAAATAAAAATGAGAGAGTTCACTTAGTGAAAACTCGCAAAGAGCACTATCGGGCGACGGTGAGAAGAGAAATGAGAGAGGTCGATTGGCGAAAACCCGCAAAGGGCTCTGTCGGCCGAAAAGAAGACATCTCATCACTAAAAGAGTCCTGGCAAGGTTCCCTGGTTTTGAAATGCGGATCAATGGGTTCACGAGAAGATGGAAAGTTTGTGTAGGTCGGGCGTCCAATCCAAGAAGCATGTCATGTTCATTTGAAGCCAGCATGCACACCCCAGATAAGTACTTCTTTTCCCCCGAAAGGGACGCTTCTCTTTAAACTCATTTGCTTACCTTTTGTATATTTCTTCCTTGAATCCCTTTCGGTTTAACACTGATTTCGAAATTACTACAAAGAAATGTGGCAGGATTGGTTCTATCAGGCTCCGCCTGGTCAGAGTCGAAGAAAATGCCCAGCCTCAGCGAGTGCGTCAGGCCAATCCCGACTGACCATAGTGTTTGATGTTCTCAAAGCAAAGACATTTGAAAATAAATAAAGTCAAAGACAAAGGTCCCGAAGGCAGAATAAAGTGAAAAGGACAGAGCCCACACGAGCGGGTCATAATAAAACCCTGAGAGTTGAACCCAATCGGTTTGAAAAGAGATTTACCCTCAAGGCCAACAATCAGCAAACTTCTCAACGTAAATGGGGCCGGGATCAAGCACTTGGGATGATCAAGGCTACAAAACCAACCACCGTTTCAAACTAACAAAATGTTCTTTGTTGAAAACAGGTGCAATCAAAGCAACCATGCAAGAATGCAGGTGCAATCCAAAAGAAATGAAATGCGCAAGCGCTGAAACAGCTTTGCAGCAAGGAACCAATCAAAGGGAAGTTCTCCCCCCAAATTCTTTCATGTGTTTACTAAATAAAAGAAAATATAAAAGAAGAAAAAAGAAGGAGAAAAAGAAGAAGAAGAAAATAAATGAAAATAAAAACCCCAAAAGAAAAACAAATCATAGTAGCAAGTAGCCTTTTTCTTTCCAAATCTCGGCATAACCCGAGGATCTCCCTGGCATAACCCAAGGAGCTTTTTCTTTCCAAAATCCAGGCATAACCCAAGGATCTCCCTGGCATAACCCAAGGAGCTTTTTCTTTCCAAAATCCAGGCATAACCCAAGGATCTCCCTGGCATAACCCAAGGAGCTTTTTCTTTCCAAAATCCAGGCATAACCCAAGGATCTCCCTGGCATAACCCAAGGAGCTTTTTCTTTCCAAAATCCAGGCATAACCCAAGGATCTCCCTGGCATAACCCAAGGAGCTTTTTCTTTCCAAATCCCGGCATAACCCGAGGATCCCCCCTTGGCATAACCCAAGGAGCTTTTTCTTTCCAAAATCTTGGCATAACCCGAGTATCTCCTCGGCATAACCCAAGGAGCTTTTTCTTTCCAAAATCCCGGCATAACCCAAGGATCTCCCTGGCATAACCCAAGGAGCTTTTTCTTTCCAAATCCTGGCATAACCTGAGGATCCCCCCTTGGCATAACCCAAGGAGCTTTTTCTTTCCAAAATCCCGGCATAACCCAAGGATCTCCCCGGCATAACCCAAGGATCTTTTTCTTTCCAAATCCCGGCATAACCCGAGGATCCCCCCCTGGCATAACCCAAGGGGCTTTTTCTCTCCAAATCCCGGCATAACCCGAGGATCTCCTTGGCATAACCCAAGGAGCTTTTTCTTTCCAAATCCACGCATAACCCGAGGATCTCCCTGGCATAACCCAAGGAGTTGTTTCTTCCCAAGTCTCGGTATAACCCGAGACCCTTTTCTTTTTCCGGCATAACCCGATCATCTTCTAGCATAACCTGGATTCATTCACAGATATACACAATCCTAATTTAATTGCTTAGATATGTGTCACAACTAACTCATGAAATTTTCCTAGTGAAAACTGGGGCAGAAAATTTTGTTCGTCTGTTTGTTTTGGTATCTTAAGCAGGTTGATCTCAAGACACAAGGTGCAAGACGACCAATGGAATGAGTCTCAATCCAGAATCAAGAAAAGAAGAAAAGAACAAAAATAAATGAACTCAAATGCGAAGCAAGCAAGGGCGTGGATGGCTCAAAAAATCGATGGAAGTCACAAGCTCCGCTGATCCTGTCTTCACCCAATGCTGCATGAAGAAGTAAACACCTACTACTTACGAGCATCAAGATTCGGATCGGAGTCCACAGCAAAATCAGCCAAGACTCAAGATCAAGTTTCAAGAAAATTATAGATAGGAATCTTGTAACTCATAGTTGATAGGCATATCTAGCTTAGCTTTGATTTTCCTTTTGGTGTAATAAGGAGGTCAGCAAGCAGTAGCAGCAGCAACAGCAGTGACAATCACAGCTCTTAGTAGTCCCAGCTACCAAACCTTCCCGAACTACACTGACCTGATTCCTGTTTAGCCCGGGATATGTAGGTAGCCTATGAAGCAGGGTGCGGTCAGCTCTTTCAAAAAAATGCTTCACAACGGAATATGTGAACGAGCAAAAATCACTCGTTTCCGCTCACTTGTCTTTACACGAAAACTCTTCGTGTTTCCGAGCAAAAAGGGGCAGCTGTGAGCACTTGATTTTTGCCCTAAGCAAATTATTCCAAAAGTTTCAAATAAAATGATTTTACAATTTTTTGTGAATTTTGTTGAATTTTGTGTTAATTGGTTTCATGATAATTCATATGAAAATACAAAAAATATGCATTTGCATTTAGGGATTTAATTTCACATTTTTAGTATTAATTAGTATTAATTTGTTTTAGAACAAAATAGGAGGAAAATGGCAAAAAATAATATTTTTGGCATTTTTTTTAGTTTAAATTTGTATTAGGTTGCATTTAAATTACGAATTACTATAATTGGAAATTAGAAAATATAATTGTTAGAGTCAATTTGTTTTTGGTTTTATTTTAGCATTTTTATAAAATTAGAAAAATAAATAAATACAAAAATACAAAAAATAAAATACAAAAGCAAAATAAATAAATACAATAAACAAACAAAAGAAATAGAAAAAAAAGGGCTGTTAAATTGATCCCAATGTAGAATTCACCCGCCCAGGCCCAAAATTAAATCAATTCCAAGCACAAACCCATGCCCTGCCCGGTCCCAATCCCCTCCGCACCCAAACGACATTGTTTGGTGCCAAACGAATCTGGACCGTCGATGTTTCATTAATCGAACGGTCACGAAGTGTGGGTCATTTAATATATAAATATCGGTATAACCCCCCACCCATTTTCGTCTCTTTTTCACGACATAGTCCCAAACCCTAATCCCCCCGCCTTCATCTTCTCCAGCGAAGCTCGCCGGCGGCGACGACTGAACCTATCCCATTCTCACCCAAAATAACACCCCTAACTCTCTTCAACACCCTCATTCTGAATATCCAAGTGGTTTCTTTCGAATCATGGCCAAATTATTTGAATATTAAATCTAATGCCATGACTCGACCTTCTCCGATCACTCTTAAAATTATACCATAGGACCACCTAAACTTCCTCTTTCAAACCCCCCAAACCCCACCCCTCAAATCTGGCCGAAATTGCTCAAATATTAAAAATTAACTTTTCGGCCAAAACCCTAACGGATCCAAACTGCTCATTATTGATGCCCCATAATCCCCTGACCTTCTTTGAGATGAATTCAATATCGTTGACTCTCAAATCTAACTAAAGACTGCCTAGTTTTGATCTGAAAATAAGTGAGTTTCTTTTCCTTGGTTCTTTCTTTTCTTGTTGTGCTAATCTTATGATCTTAATTTCTATGTTAATTTTCAGTTGTATCTTGGCAACTCTTATTCTTATTTCGTATTATGATTTTTCCGATTGGTAGGCTATTCTTTGATAATTGGTTGTTAATTAGTCTTGCTGGGTTCGTTTAAATTAGTAATCCGATATTAGTTACCTAATTAGTTCAATGTTTAGATAATTACCTTGTTAGCCAGTGTTTGTCGATTATTCTGTTTAATTAGTTTAGTGTAATTGTTAACATTTTTTTTAGTTTAAACATTTCAGTTAGTTTCAATTAGTTCAGTTGTTTGGATATAGCTGAATTAAGATTTTTAGGGTAAAGAATTGGGGTCTAATTGACAGGGTATGGTTAGTTGGTAATTTCAGGGGGTTTTAAGGGTAGTTTAGGCATGGGAAAAGGGTAGTTTTATTAGAATTGGTAATTTTAGAAATCAGGCAAGGGTAGTTTAGGGATTTAAAGGGAATAGGAACATGATAGAACCTTCTAGGACATTCCAAAATAGGACTTAAGTATATATTTCAGAAAGTTTAAGGCATTACTTAGATAACAAGTTAAAAGCTAAAGGACCAAAGTTGAAAATAAATAGGGATTAAAAAGAAAATTTGAAAATCTAAAATCTGCACCCTAATTTTGCCTATAAAAAGGTATCAACATGCCTTGTTTAACAGTTTAGAAAGCCCTTGAAAATTTCTAAAAGTTTTGAACCTCCAAATTCCCCCCAAAAAATCCTCTCATTAGATCTAATCCATATTTTGAATTTCAAATCTTAGAAAAACTCAAAATTCTTCTTCTAGATCTTAGTTTAATATAAAAATCCAAAAAAAAATTAGAAAAATCAGTGGAAAATCAAAAATAGACTGTTTCATTGAAAATTTCAGTTTAATTTCAGCATTCAGCTCAACATTTGAGTGCTGAAGCTTTTCAGAAGTTTACTGGTTTAGTTTCAAGTTGTTCTGGGTATTTGGATGCTGTTTTGGGGTTGATACATCAGTTCATTTGGTTTTAAAATATTCTGAAATCTCTGAGTCATTTCTGGGCTAAAAATTGGGTGTTGTTGTTGTGTTATTATTATCTGTTGATTTGCTGATACTGTTGTTGTTGCATTGTTGTGCTAACTTCTTCTTCTCCTGATAAATTCTGATCCACAGGTACACATTTCGAGCTTTGTTGATGTATTAGTGCTATTGAAAACATGAATAAATGGAGGCCGCATTTCAATGGATGATATTCAGTATTTCTGTTTGTTTTAGCTTTGTTAATTGTAGTTAAATTAGAAATAGTTTCAAATTACCATGAATTCGTATTGTTAGTAGTATGAAGGTCAGCTAATATAGTATAATTTGGACAGACTTTTGAGCTAATTAAACTGTCTCAATTGATTTGATATTTGTGTAGTTCATGAATTAATAGTCAAAAGTAGGGTGTTTATTAGTAGTAGTTGGTCATATGTGAAGTTTAGTTAAGTTGACCTCTAATGCCTTTATATATTATTTTTAGGAATATTATGTTAAGTTGAGTATACAGATTCTATTAGAAAAAATAATTGTAATTAGTTAAATTTAAAGTTATTGTGATATTTCTCTATTGTGAAACAGTGTCGGCTTTAGAAGAAGTGGTCCTTGGGATCATGGCTTTACAATGGTCATATGATCCCAAGGATTTCATTTGGGTCGTTTGGTGTTAATTGAAAGGCAATCAATGAAATAGTATAGTTCATTTAGAATAGAGTTTAATAACACGCTAGTTTCTTTCTTTAACAGATTGATTCACAATTTTGTTCATGTGTTGGTAATTAAAAGTAAAATGAAGAAGTAAGCTCATTAAATTTAAATATGTCCATTTTAATGTGTGTTAATGAATGTCCAATTAGTAGTCAATACACTCCTTTTATTTGCTGAATTTGTCTACTTGAACGAATTTCAGACCTCCTCCTCTTCGATTGAGATCAAGTTTGTTAATATTGGGCTTAATAGTCTGGCCCAGCACTTCAATAAAAAAAGATTACACATACCAGCTGAACTAGAGTTTATCAAAGTCCCAAAACACTGGGCATTTAAAACCTTGGGCCAATTTGAGGCCCAATAATGCTAAAAGTCAAACGCTCTTTCTTAAAATTACATTAGGAAATATAGGAAATTAATTCATGAATATAAAATTGGATTTTGAATTAGCTAGCGGATTCAAACTAAAAGGGTTTTCTCCCTTTTGTTTGAATTCGGACTTGAATTCGAGGCCCGAATTTATATTTGTAAATTAATTGGCCCTTTTAGAGACAAATATAAATAGAAAATTTTAGTTTACTTTAAGTTGGCCTTTTAATAATAAAAATGAGACGAGCCTCGCCAAACAAAAATACAAATTGCGGGGCCCTCACTAACTACTTAATTAAAAATACTTTGATATTCGGGACGGGCCGTTTAGCGAATTTCATGACCTTCCCAAAAGATAACAACACGTTAGTTTCTTTAGACGCGATTCTAATAAAATTACCTTCCTAAATACGGGTGTGCATTTCATGCGACCCAAATCCAAATCCGAAAATGTTGAATAAGAATGTGTCGAGGATCCGGGTGCATTTCATGTGACGTGATCCTAAAATACGTTTTTAAAACGACGTTCACTTTCGTAAAAAAATAGTTAAAAGCGGTAAATAATTATAAAATTGCACTATAGGTTGGAGCATGTGAAAATTAGATTTTTAGCCATTTATAATAATTTAAGCGACCGTGCTAGAACCACGGGATCCGGGGGTGCCTAACACCTTCCCTCGGGTCAACAGAATTCCTTACACAGAATTTCTGGTTCGCAGACTCCAATTGAGAAGTCGACAATTTTCCTCGATTTGGGATTAAATTAAACCGGTGACTTGGGACACCAAAAACCAATCCTATTCCAAGTGGCGACTCTAAAAAAATAAATAAATAATTCCAATTCGAATAATGTCACTTTAAATGAAAAAACTCCCTTATACATTTATCTTTCGGGGTAGGTGTGTAAAAAAGGAGGTGTGACACTAAGGAAACAACATCCTAACCTAAGATCAAGCCCCTCTTAAATGATAATAAATGGGCAATTGATGAACATGTAATAGCAAGCCATGAATGCAAGTATTCGATCTGCTCACGTTGATCATGCTCCTTTCGGGGTCTATCCGATGTCAACTGCAACTATTGTTCCCAGTGCGAATTTACTTTCTAATTGTATTCGATTCCATATGTCACGCTACTATTCGATCATTTAATATAAATCAATCTTACCCTATAATATAAATCAATCTTACCCTATACAGGTTGCAAGGTTGAAACTTAAAGGATTGATCGAAAGTCACCACCAAGAGCACAGAAAGCTTACTGACATAATAAGGAATGCCATAACGAGAGGGTGAGACTGTGCCTTAAAACAAGTATGTATTACACCTTAGAATTTTAGTGGGTAGGATTTCTTCTTTTATTGAGGTTGTTATCTTTTTGTTAACTCAAACACATTTTTAGTAATATTTATATGATTTTCTAAAATATTATACTCACTAATAAGTATTACATACGCAGCGCACATATCAAGACACCAATAATATAAAATTCACTACACTATTGTGTATATTATTAATTTAGATCTCCTCTCTTCAGAGTCATCAATCTTGTTACACAACACATTCCCTTTAAATATTTCCAACAATTGCGAATGACCATCAACCAACCTCTCCTAAAAATCCAAATAAAACTCATGTCCCCTCCCAATTGTTCTTCCTTGCTTCTTAGGGTGAAGCTTTCATTCTGAAATTTAAAATTCAGAATGGAAGCTTTTAGAGTTTCTTCAAACCCATCCTACGAAATGCTGCCAACCTCAATCCAAACTTCACCCCCATCAGAATCAAGAAACTCTTCAGATTTCGACAGAGAATTAGAGAACCTAAATGCTGCTCAAAAAATTGGATCTTTGTTTTTTGGTTTCGGGGTAATGATCATTCTTTTGTTTGGAATTTTTGCAATCATTGGTTTTGGTATGACAAGGTCAGCTAATTACATGAACAATCAAATCATAGAAAAACATGGTATTGATTTTGATTCCATGATCATATACAACTTACAAGCCTCATCCAATTCCACAATAACTGCTGGATGCAATGTAACATTTAACGTAACAAACAAGAGAGATGTTGAATATTTCTATGATAAGGGGATGATATGGGTATTTTTCGACGAGAAAGTTCTATGGACATTACCTACGAGAGAATTTTACCAAGCAGTTAGCGAAACAACGTTGTTGAACGTGTCAGCAGCCCCAGCGAAAATGGAGACAGACATATACGTGCCGCGAGCACTGGTTAGCAGCCAGAAATTGCATCAATCGGAGATGTTCAAGATTAGATTTGACATATTTTATCGTGGAGGAGTTGGACATAATGGGTTCAATTTGGGAGGATTGAAGTATTTTTGCGATGTTAATATGACTTTTCGTGATCAAAATACACTTGTGAGTGGGCCAAAAAAATGTGTCGGCAGATTTGAGGATTTCTCTACTTGTTCTTCTTTATTCTTTTGTAGTCCATAAAATGTTACATTCTTGATCATTTTACCTTTTGACAGTTAGCTAGTATATCTTTCTCAATGTGTTGTTATCGTTTTTGGTTATTGATAGCGGTAGCAATGGATCTGTACCTTTTTACGTCCATTGTCGTTTGCATTAGAAAACCTTTTGGTTGTCTTGTGTGTTCGTTCCTTTTTTTTTTTTTTTTTTTGGGCAAGTATTTCAATCGGGTTATTAGATAATTTTTCTTCAAATGTGAGAAAAATGATTTTGTCTTGACGAATATATTTGGATATACATAAACAAAATAAGTGTTACCAAGATTTATTTTCTTGGCTGAAATGCTCTTCATTTTGTCGGAGTAGTTTATTTGTCTATTCCTTCTACGTTTTTGTTAGTACAACACGACCACCCAATGGGCTGTCTTTGGAAAATTGCGATCGTTAATGATAACATTGAGAAGATGCATAATATTGCTGAAAACAAGTGCTTTTGGTTTTTTTTTTTTTTCTCTGTTCAGCATCTAAAAAATCATTTATAGCAACTCAACAAGTTAGAAGATCAAGGCCATTGCTGAAAAAGAAAACAGTGTAAAACAACTAAAAACGGAAGGTTTAGCGACTATAAAGACAAAAAGTTATACCTTAAAATTGATAACGACAATCCAACAATAATATTCGGTGACTTATTAACAATTTATTCTATACGAAAAAAAATTCAACTAAAATTGCTATTTTTTAATAAATAAAAATAATGGATATTCAAAATCTGTAAGGTTCTTAATTAATGTTATTCTTTAATATTTCAATGAGTAAAATGACATATGTCTGAAGTCTTGTAAAATTGTATTCAGAATTTTCAAAAAGTACTTGCTTGGACTATTTTTGCAAGAAAAAAAAAAGTTGATTTTGTTGGAGATCTACTTATAAATACAATGACAACACCAAACATTAGCTTGGGGCATTACTTTATCATGATATCAGAGCAGATTGAGATTTTGGGTTCGGATCTCACTAAAATAAATATAATTTAGGAAAGAACAGGTCTGAAATTCAGATTGATCCCTCCGGGATCAAAAATAATTGTAAAGCTTCAATATTAGCCTTGTATAAAACTTATAAAAATGATTGAAAGAGATATAGCTTTTGTGATTTTAGTATTTTGTGTCCTAATAATGAGTACAAATGTTACTATTTATAGTTAAATCAAATGAGATAAAATCTCTAAATCACGCCTTCTTAAAGATGAATAAAAACTCACTTTGATGACTGCATAACGTTGCGAATAAATATTTTGATTTTCCATAATGACTGCTTCTCTAATGTTGTTCTTTTCAACCAGTGCTTTATTTTAAAATTTCCTTCCCGATTCTTATATTCTCGGAATCTACAAATATCGGTTACATGACTGTATCCAGTATTAATTATCTGCTGACTCATTTCCACCTTATCATCACTGTCACATGTCTGCTCGAGCGACGTTCACGTGTAAACTGTAAATTTTACTCAATACAGATAATCATCTTAATTTTCGATGATTCAACTTGATGTGACACGAAAGTAAATAAGACCTTCCACCCTCATACGTGTCGCCGGCTGAGTGGCCGCGGTAGAAGCAAACTGAAGCCAAACTTACCCAGCTTTATTTAGGTGGGGTGTAACAAAATAGACCAAGTACCAACTTTCGTCGGAGCAAGGATTTGATGACAATAATCGTCGAGTGAATAATGTCTTACTTCTGCTCAATAGACTCCCCTACGCTTATTCATAAAAAATGGCAATGCTATATATATATATATATATATATATATATATATATA